>KN491090.1:12827-43481 GCA_000787155.1 Scartelaos histophorus | reverse complement strand
CCTGAATCCTATGGGTGACATCACACTCGCTTAGTCCTCTCCTTTTATACAGTCTATGATTTGGACTTAAAACAACTGTGTTATGACTATACTTATCACAGAGCTTCCATCATTTCTGGTGATTTCATAATATTTACATTTTCTTGAAAAGTGGAAATTTGCTGAAAAATTTGCTTCTACAACCAGAGCAGATGGTCACTATTGAGCTCCACTGGCAACACATCACAGCCTTATAAACCAATAACAATAATACAGTCTTTTTTTAAGTAATTTACAGATATAGTATATAATGAAAAATTGTGAAAGAAATGGCAACAACACTAAACTAAAATAAACAGACATATATGATAAGAATTCCCACTAGAGGCACTTCACATGTGGTCGGATTTGGAGTCAGTAGTTCTTAATAAAGAAGCCGCTAATAGTGACTAATTAAAGAGGCTTGGCTAATTACAATTATTTATTAAAGTGTTTAAGTGGTGTCTAGACAACAACCATCACTTAAAGTAGTACTTAAACCAAGCCAAAAAACACTGTCATGACAACAAGTCTACCCAAAAAGCATTGTACCAGTGATATGAAACCTGCAAAAGTAAGGTTTCTACCACAAAACTATTATTATTTATTTATTGTCACGTGATTACTTGTTTTATTTTTCCTGTGCACATTGTTGATTAGAAGAGCTTTTTAAAATTAAATTCCCTTAAATTAAACATGGTCGTTGTAGCATTTCTGGGTCCCACATGGAGACATGGAGATATGGTTATTGATTTGCACTTTACGCTTATGTATCACCATGGATACAAGCAGGAGACACCACCAGACAAAGTTTCTTATTAGATCTGTGAATAGGCAGCCCGCTCACAGTAAGAAAACGCACTTCTATACTCTAATTAGATGAATGTAAGTTAGATATATGTAATGCCATGCTGTGGAATATTTCATTTATAGCAATATGAGCCATAGTTGAAATCTAAACTCGAAGCTATAAAAGTTAAAATGACTTGAATTAAGAACATGTTATATTGATTTGGGTAAATTTGACAAAATGATCTACAAAATACACCAGGTTACACCGAAGAGAAGAAAACAACAACTTTTTACTGTACTCAAAATAAATCGAATGTTGATCTGACCTGTAGCTTGGTCTGGTTTGGTCTTCATGAAGATAGAAATGTTTAATTCCATACTCTATCTTAATGGAGAAAATCATTTCACAGACCCTCCTCCAGAAAAGTTACACAATACACATTACACATAAGTTACACAATACACAATACACATACACATACACATAGACATTTTGTTAAATGTCTGAGTAATTGGAACTTACTCAGATATTACTTTTTGCAGTACATATTTCTCTCTGAACAAAAACCTGTCTGCTGAAATTGACCTATAAGTAGAGCAATTTTTATCCCTCCTTATGCATGAATGTAGATGTTTACCTGCACATCTGTCCCATGGGGAACATAGATGCGATATGGCCTTTAGCTGACACCAGTGTTACCATGGAAACACTTCCTCTCACCTCTGCGACTCAAGGATGGCTCCTGCAGATAGGCTCCTCACAAAGGGGAAAAGGCCAAAGTAAAGCTATGGATGGAATATTTAATTAGGTTAGGAATGGGGAGATCTCTGTGTGTGTGTGTGTGTGTGTGTGTGTGGGTGTGTGTGTGTGTGTGGTGTGTGTGTGTGTGTGTGCGTCTGTGTGTGTGTATCTCTGTGTCTGTGTCTGTGTCTGTGTCTGTGTCTGTATGTGTCTGTGTGTCTGTGTGTCTGTGTGTAATATAAAGTATGAAACAATGCCAAGGCAAAATGATATTTGTGATAGATTTGTTTGAAATGTGTCACAAATGAAAATCACTAGAATAATTTGGATAATTTCAACCTTGGACTTGCCAATCTCTACTGAACAAAAGGTAAAAGGTAGCTGTTAACTTAAAACTACCACTACATGACATCACAAGGTGGAACAGAGCATTTTGATCTTTGGAGATGTAGACAAACTAATAATAAAGAGTTACTCAAACATGTGTGAATGAAACAAAACACAAAACAATGTTTTCCAACATAACAAGAGTCAAGCTTTTTAAGCTTTTTAATACATATTATGGCAATGGCCACATAAAAATTCTACTTTTTATTTTTGCTTTAATTACAATAGATGTTCAAGATGTTCGAGATGGGGGCTAGAAACACTTTTTCCTATTAATTACACTGTACTTTGCTATGAAATGGCAGAAAGGTAAACTACTTTCTAATACTGACTAGGCCAGAGACCATGTTACAATATTAAATAATATTGGCCTATGGAATGCTGCGATGTCATCTGAAACGCAGTAATTATATCTGTTTACAGCTCTGTAGATCATTGCACTACATGACAAGCCTCATCTTGCTGCTGTTTCCCTATAGATCCCATTATGACGCATTTAACCCCAAGTCAATGAACCCTGATGTTATTTTGATCCTTGGAGACTTTGGGAGTGAGAAAAACGAAAAACTGGAAGGAAGAGCAAAGATCATAGGTCGAAGAACAAAATGGTGTTGTTGTGGATTCAATTATTATGATAGAGAGCCAATATAACCTCCATATAGCAGCCATCGTTCATGAGAAACTCCATCACTCTGTGCATGGATGTATTGATTTCCTGGGAACACTTGTCCATAGTGATTTTGTGTTTTGTGCAGAGCTGGCCGTTTGTATTATATTGTACTATCTCATAAACTGTGTGAATGTGGGGCAGGATGTGTGAGTGATAGCAGCTTTAGCCATTATATTCTACAGACACCGCTACTGCCCTCAGCAGTTCAAGTGGAATAAGTATATAGTGTACACTATAGGACATAAACACATCCAGATGATCTATGTGTGGGCTGTCTGGGCTGGTTGTATTTGGAGGAATTTCTTACCATAATATCCTGTTTCAGTCGATACATTTGAGAGAGACACAACATGGTGTAGTCTGTGCTGTTCACACTGTGTATAATGGGTGGGGCAGTGTTTGTAAAACTGTGAAACTATATAACTTAATAAACACAATAATATAAATGTAGGTTTGTGTGAGCTGTGAACTTATTCAAATTTTAATCAAGATTTTCAGTTATCTTTAATTGTCATTGATCAATGGGTCTGTTTAATAGACACGTCTACAGCCAATCCAAAAAATGTTTTTCAAAGCAATGTTCAAACAATTTTTGTATTAAATGCCAATGTCTTGTATACAGTAGGTTCAAGAAAAAAGTCTAACCACAGTTGCCTCGGGGCAGAATGACAAAAGCATGGCTGCCAATCTGCGCCATCAGCCCCTTCGACCACCACCAACACTCGTACACATACCTTATTCATACTAGGCAATGTGGGTGAAGTGTCTTGCCTAGGGACACAACAATGTTTTTGCTGCACTGTGGCACCTGGTCTCCAATCCGAGTACTAACCAGGTCCAGCCCTGCTCAGCCTCTGAGATCAGACGAGATCAGACATTGACTATCAATCAAAGTAAAAAAAAAAATGTTTGTGGTAATATCTGTCTGTCCTTTTATTTATGTACAATTGTTCTTTGCCTTAGCTCGCAGTGATTTTGCCCTTTTTGATGAAATACTCTTTGTGCAAACAGAGCTGACTTGACTTTGGCTTGACTTTATAATTAAACTTTGCGAATATTTTAACTCCTTTTTTTCCCCAAATGACTGGCTGCCTCAAATAGCATGTAAGCATATAATTTGTTTGCTAAACTAAATGTGAAATCAGTTTTGACTCCCTGTTGGTCTGACATTTTCACTGAATTGTTTCCTGGTAATCGACAACACAGCACGGTGCGTTTAAGTCCTGGCTGCTTATGGCTCATTGATTCAGTTCAGTAGTAATCACTTGCTGTTCATTTGCATTTAGGCTCAGAAAATACATGCTCCTGTGTGAGACGTTCACTGACCTCCGCCTCGGTCTGAATTCTCACTGACGATGAATTATTCAGCAAGTTTCAACATTTTCTGAAAGTCGACGGCTGCTCTGCGTCCAATCAAATCCACGAGGGGACGATAATGAGAGAAGCAGACCGAGAAGAATGTGTTTGGGAACACCACGCTGCTCTGCACATTTTACACTGACCTATTTTAATGCAGATAATGAACATAAAACTATGATCTGAGAAAGTTTAGATACGCTTTAAAGATCTTTTATTACGCAAAATGGACACTTGTCTGTTGTTAACTCATCAAAACCATACCTGCAGCTGTGTTTTGTTTCATTCTCATATTCTCATATGTTTAAGTAAAGCTGGTTTATTAGGCTGTCTATATATATGCTCTGTTCCACTTTGTGATGTCATCTAGTGGTAGTTTCAAGTTAGCAACCAACTTTTTTACCTTTTGTTTAGTAAAGATTGGAAATTCCCAGGCTGAAAATGTCTAAATGATCAGAAAGTGAAACAGAGAGATCTCATTCATACATACATATTACTGCTACTTTTGCATACTTGTACTAATTGTACTTCTTCGGTCTACTGCCCTACAAAGGCAAAAGACCTTAACTAAAAAATGAAAAATGACTAAAAGGACTTCAATATTTCTGTTTTATCCAGACAAAAATATAATAGGTAGGACTCCCAACATTTGTCAACTACTTGCTATAATGAAGAAATAATTGTATACGAAAAATATTGAGCTCAGAATTGACCTTTGACCCTTCACTGTGTCAGTTACTGCCTTTTGCCTTTACACAACTCCTTATTTTTGACACATGATACAAAGACAGAGTAGTACCTGCCAAATAATGGTCAAAGGTCAGTTTTGAGCTCAATATTTTTCACAATATTTATTCACATGATAAAGGAGGTCTCAAATACCCCCAAAATGACATGAACTCATTTTTGACCAAAAGTTCTGCCTTTGTAGGGGAGTAAACCTAAGCCCATATTCATCACGATTTTAGGTGAAATACATAATAAAAATGATAAGAAATCCCATTAAACAGACCTATTACCTGGTTATAATGGCACAACCTCTTCTTTTTATAGCGCTCTCCCAGATTCAGTGGACGCAGTAATGGAATTTTTTGGTACTGTAGTTTTTAATGATACCGGAGTAAAACATGAAAAAGAAATGATTGTCAAGAATGAACAAGGATGAGAAAGTATCTGAAAATATTCAAGCTGTCTTTACTGAATAATATTTCCTTCCAATTTGAGGAAATCCAGTGAATTAATTCTGATTGCCTGGTGGCTTGAATTAGAAATGAGAGATTTTAGTCAGACTTCTAAGCGCATGGAAACAAGAAGAAACTGTGTAATTATCATGATTTGTTCAAACTGCATTGTGTAACTTTTCCTGGTGTAAGTTTCCGCCAAATGCTTTTTTCTGAGATGTTATTGCTTTGTCTGGTATGTTTGACAGTATGGCATTAAACTTTCTATATTATGTAGACCAAAAGAGAAGTTACAGGTCAGATCTGTGAATTGGCGATCCTACTCATTGTCAGAATTCCTGTTTTTCTAGGTATTTTGAGCTTAAAAACCAGCTGTAATTTTATAAATGTAAGGTAGAGCTGTTGAAGTTCATATTGTGGAGCATTCTAAGCAAGAAAACAAGCAGGTGATGAACCCTCAACGAACAAAAAAGTTGAATAATGCAGCTTTTAGGCAGTGTGGATAGAAAAATATGGTCTTAACACAGTGATGTAAATCCATGCATACAATAATGAATGGTATGACATGCGTAGAGAAGAGGTTCCCAGGGGAGTTTTTTTGTTACCGCGGGTTTGCTCATTATTGCAACAGTCTCCTATTACTATGCATGCAGCTATCATCTGGAGAGGCCCATTCACATCCCCTGTTTACAGAAGGGGATTGGTTCAGTGCTCTGGTCTCCAATACGACTTAATTGAATCTAAATATGCTTCAGGCTTTGTCTCCTTTTCTAATCTACTTTTCAATAACTGAGCTTTCTGCTTGGGTGCTCTTTTCATTCCCTCTTCTTATGCTTCAGCACTAACAAACCCAGACCTGGCCCTGACAATATGCGCTCAGAGTTAATACAGGCAGATGTTGGTTTGTATGTTTATTGGAGACGGCAGAGTTTGTGGAGGTATTACTTTTGAGATTCCAGAGTATATGTCTATCTTACGCCTGAGTTTTTTTATTGCCAAAAGGTCTTATATTACACAAAATTGACCATTGTGAGCTTTAAATCGTGTTACAGTGTTGTTAGCTCATCGAAAACATACCTGGAGTTGTGTTTTGTTTCATTCACACTTGTTTAATTAAAGCTTTATTAGTGTGTCTACATCCCAAAATGCTCGGTTCCACCTTGTGATGTCATAAAGAGGTAGTTTTCCAGTTAATAGCTTGTTTTACCTTTAGTTCAGTACATATATAGGCAATTCCAGGGCTGAAATGATCCAATTGATTCTAGTGAAGATGTATGGAGTTTAAAAACACAGTGGAGCACTTCCTGTATTGCCACATGACATCACAATGTGGAGAGAGTTCAGAACTTAGCCTAATTGTGCAGCATTTGTGTGTTAACTATGTGAATGAAACAAAAAAACACAATTCCAGGTATGTTTATGATGAGGAAACAACATTATAACAGATCAGAAAAAAGCGTAAATATAAATTTTTACTGTGAGTGTAATCGCCACTGCACAGATCTGACCTGTAACTTCTCCTTGTGGGATCACTTTTTTGTTTAATGCCATACTCTGGAACATTCTGGGCATTAAAATGTCCATGGAAACAAACAGAAATCTTACTATTTCACCAGAAAAGTCACATAGTTTACCTTGTAAGAAAATGGTGGTGTGTTGTGATTCAGTCATTCTCAAAGACATTTTCCTCCACCCACTTCACCTTTATGTCAGTCTCTATGATGCTCTCTGAGTGAGTGACAGGCAGATTTAACCAATCACAGTGAAGCGTGAACTCTCAGAAGAAGCATACGGCTTTGGTGCACCGGTACAACTCTCAAAAGGTATTACAAATGCATATGTGCACTTTGATCAAATTGAAATCGTGACCAAGACTCAACAAAACGACTTTTGGCAAACCACCCATCCTTTATTTTAGAGCGTGTTAGTAAAAGTCTATACAGCACTTTTAAAAAACCTTTAAAAACAACAGAAACATATAGTTGTGTAGGGCTTTTTTTTTTTCATAATTTGATTCTTTGGATGCTTCAAAATCAAAAAACGGTTAAGTATTGGTGAGTTACATATTTTACAGCTCCAAAAAAAGTACTAAAATTCAAAACAAAAATATGAAATGAAAGAAATAAAAAACTGGGAAGCCAAAACTGGAAACTGAATTGCAAAACTATTAGGAATTATGTTAAAATCTAATCTTGTTGAAATTGTTGCATCCATATTTGTTTGTGATATATTGAGCAGCCTTAACTAATAATTTGCAATTTTTATTAAGTTTTCTCAGCGTTAGACTTTTTCCATACCTCATACATTACAATATATTATAATAACAAAGAGCAAAAATAGAAATGGTAATAATACATTCAAATTAAGTAGCAAAAATATTAAGAGACTGGAGACTTGCATAAATGTAAAGAGTATAGTTAAAATAAAGTCAAATAGAAATAAGTAAAGAAAAATATCTCAGCAATATACAATAAATCATGCAAATATCAGTGTTTAAGCCTATTGGAGACGACGTAGCTCTGTGTGGTTTTATATTAGGTCTGGAGAGAGGAGCTGGGGGCAGTGGAGGCTGGAGTGTAGCCACTGTCCCTCTGAGACACATAATACAGGCTGCATTAGACCAAAGCCCTGATGAAAGCTCTGCAGATTGGGGAATTATCTCCGTGTGTCCAGCTAATTGCTTTTACATTGTATCTGCACTAGGCATCGCTGTAGTGGATTCAGACTTCTGCTCTAATCCAAGGTTTTTGAATGTCATTGGGAAAATCTTTGCAGACTCGCATATGACGGGATTAACTTTGTAAGGTGATCAATAAACAATTCTGTCATGATTAAAACGACGAAATACAGAACAAAGTGGTAAAATATGAACGTTTCAGTTGGGACTTTTCTGTAACATGTTCTGCCACTTGCTTGTTTCCATAGAGATGTTATTACTTTGCCTGAAATGTTTCGTAGTATTTAATTTTACATATCTATCTATCTAACACGAGCTAGATAAGTTGCAGGTCAGATCTGTGGAGAGTATTGACCCCGCTTTTATTTATTTTTTTATTTTAAGCATTTCTTAACATAAAAAACTGTTTTTACAATTTCATAAAATGCAAAATATACAGTTTAAAGTCATACTGTGCAACATTTCAGGTAAAGCATCTCCATGGAGACAAGCAGGTGGGGGATCATCCACCAAAAAACCTTAATGTGTCACCTAGTACCATCAGACCAACAATAAACTAACAAATGTTGATCAGAGACTCAAATACATCATTATAATCTGAAGCTTTGTTCTATTAGATGAAGCCTGTAGTGAATGTATGTGTACAAAAACCACAAGGACTCAGTTTATTTTACACATCTGATAAAGAATAATGTCTTTTGAATGGTCAACAGTCCTCAAAATGGCGTCCGTTAGAGAAGTTATGTGACTGAAACCATGAATACCGTGCCTCTGAAACTAAAAATACATTTCAAATCAAACCAAAGTGCATTTTTCTGCGAATCACTTCTTACCTTTGTTCTTAAAAGCCTTCAATTGTTCTCCTTCTCAACAGTCGTCAGTCACTTCAAGGTAAATTGTCTTTTTCAGAAATAAACTTTGTGGAAACTCTCAGTACTGCCACTGACTCATCCACTTATGCTTATTCAATTAAAATGCTCTTTTGTTTTGGGAGAACAAACTGAAATGTTCCCATGTATTTAAATGTGCACTTTGTTTCTGCGTTGCCTGAAATGTTCCACAGTATGGGATTAAACATATCTTGTATTTGTTCAATTACAGCTGTTTTTATTACAAAAGAAATACCATGATAACTCGCCTCTGTACAGATCTGACCTGTAATTGCCTGTGTGGTGTATGCTGATTGTCTCCATTGGGATTTATATGTTTAATGCCATACTGTGGAATATTCCAGACAAAGCAATAACATCTCCATAGAGACAAGATACTGACCCTCTAACAGAAAAGTTACATAGTACACTGGTAACTGGCTAATAATGGAGTTGTGTTTTGTTTCATTCACACGTTTAACACACAAACCTTGCGTATTTAGACGAGTTCTTCTGCCTGGAGTGGTGTTTTGTTTCATTCACACATGTTTAACACACAAACCCTGTATATTTAGACTTGAGTTCTTCTCTCAAACTGAAAACACTCTGTTCCACCTTGTGATGTCATGTGGTAATACAGGAAGTGCTCCCCTGCGTTTTCTATGGAAGGTAATTTGTTCAGTCAGATTTTGAATTTTAAATACCACTGAATTTCTCATTTTGAATTTTTAAAATCTTTTTTAATATGTTTCAAATTCAAAATGAAAATCTCACCTTTTAAATATTCATTGTGCATTTCCAAGTCCTCAAATTCAACTGTTAAAATTCAGAGTGTAAAATTCACAGTGAAAAATTTCACAGTGAAGATCCAAGAGATGCCAAGACAGAAGCAATCGATCCAGAGTGAGTGAGGAGGACAGAGGCTGTTTCCTATTGGCCGTTTTCATCTGTGGGCGGGGTTTGAGGTTTGGATGAGGCTAATTCTGACCAATCAGATCACTTCACTGCACCATTTCCTGTTTGTTACTAAGTTAGATTGAATCACTTTGGATCGATTGCTTCTGTATTGGCATCTTGGATCATTCCTGCAAATTTTTTTACTGTGAATTTTACACTCTGAATTTTGACTGTTGAATTTGAAGTCTTGAATATATTTGTGCTGAATATTTAAAAGGCAGAATTTTTATTTTGAATTTGAAAATGTACATTGAAAATTTCAGCAACTAAATATCAAAATAAAATAATTCAAACATTGAGAAATTCAACGGCATTTAAGATTCAAAATCTGATGGAACAAACTATCTTCCATAGTTTTCAAACTCCATATACGTTCAATAGGATCATTTGGATCATTTCAGCCCTGGAATTGCCAATATCTACTGAATTAAAGGTAAAAGGTAGATGTTAACTTTAAAACTACCACTACATGACATCACAAGGTGGAACAGAGCATTTTGAGGTTTGGAGATGTAGGCATGAAATAAAACACAACTCCAGATATGTTTTTGAGGAAGTAACAACATTATAACATGACTAAAAGCTCACGAGAGTCAATTTTGCATCATATAGGACCTTATTTAATGTAGGTAAAATTGGTCAATGCTTTCTCTGTATGTCTTAATTCATGTCTGTTTAAACGGATGCTCTTAAAAACACCAGTCATCTGCATTGGGGCCGCTGAGCAGATGGAGAATAATGAATCTCAATAAGTCCTCTAATTGATGACCAGCACGAATGCCTCTCGGGATATGGATGAGAAACTGCAAACACAAACGGAAAGAGTCATTTTTGTTTGTACAGAGGCCACCCACTGCCACTGAGGTCATTCTTATTAGATAGCTTCAATTTACCGCATTTTACGTAGTTACTATTTAAAGGCCCTGATCTATGTCATAATGTTGTTTACTCATCGCAAACATATCTGGAGTTTTGTTTCATTTTGTACAGAGGCCACCCACTGCCACTGAGGTCATTCTTATTAGATAGCTTCAATTTACCGCATTTTACGTAGTTACTATTTAAAGGCCCTGATCTATGTCATAATGTTGTTTTCTCATCGCAAACATATCTGGAGTTATGTTTTGTTTCATTCACTACTATAGCCCTTTTCGCACAGTATTACCTGCGAACCTTTGGTGATTTGGAATAATTACAGAGGATCTTAATCTTGTGCGAATGCGCCACGTCTGTAATTTGTAAAGTAAAAATTCCACGGCAAATGACCTGTTACATTTCACCAAACACAGATGTACAGTGATAATACTAGTCTCTTGCAAATCTGCATCTATCTTTGTTTTCTTTCTGCATTCTTTTCTACAAGTAACACAGAGGTGGAGCAGTAATTTGCAAATTACCAAACTTCCCCAGGTTGTACTTATCTCGTGCGAATAGGTCTTATGTTTAAGACACAAATCCTGCATATTTAGGCTGAGTTCTTCTCTCAAACCTAAAGCACTCTGTACATCCCTTATGATGTCATGAAAGTGCTCCACTGTGTTTTAAAACCTGTGTATCTTCAGTACACAGCAAAGTGGAGTTTTAAAACTGACTTTCACACAATCAATTTGAACATTTTCTCAGGGTTTATATGAGTCCATTCTGTTCTAGAGTTAATTAACAGTGGACCAAAATTCCCTCTTTAACCCCAAAATCAGGAGTTATATTAACATTTTGAGAATAAACTGATACCACTTTGTAAGGTTACCCTGATTTAGCTAAACAAGATGTTTTATTGCTGATGTTTTATTTTTACACTATTTTAGTTCATTTAATTTAATTATGTATTGTTTTATTGCTGATGTTTTATTTTTACACTATTTTAGTTCATTTAATTTGAAATTATGTACAAAACTGCTTTAAACTGGTTTTCTCTCACGGGAGTTTGAAGTGGTGGGGGGGAAGTGCCAAATTAACAAGGGATGTTGAATTAACACTAAGAGAAGTTGACTTATATCAACTCAAATAACCCCAACTCAAACCCCCATTAAACTTTCAAATAGTTAAAAATAACACCACTGTGTTAAAAACAACTCTGAAATATTTTACCTTGAAATTTTAACCAGTTTTTGCTGTGGAGAATTATCTTCATAATCTCAGATCTGGAATTTCCAATTTTTACTGAACTAAAGGTAAAAGGAGCTGTTAACTTAACTGTTTCATGGCATCACAAGGTGGAAGTGAGCATTTTGACACTCAAACATGTATGAATGAAACACTCCTCCAGTATGTTTTTGATTAGGTAACAATATTCTAACATGGCTCAGAACTCACAAGAGTCAATTTGGTATAATATAGAACATTTAAATTAAACAGGAGCTACAATTGAACTAAACCCCAAACCTAAAGTATATCAGATTAAATCCAGATTATCCAAAACAAGTCTACATTTGGTCAAGACTTTCTACTTCTAAGTAAAGTCCAAACTAGGAATAAAAATGTAAAACTATTGCATTAAATCAACAGATATTTTAACTGATACTTTACAGTGACACCAAGCTGGAGTTGTACTGCATGTATGTCTATGGTGAAATGTTCAGGCGTTTCTGTGGTTACACAATGCACACATTAGCAAACACTGCCAAAGAAGCTTTAAATGAAAATTGAAAACTAAAGAAAAAATACAAAATGGATTTAAACAACACATTTTTAGGAGCCTGTGATCAATACGAGAGTCCATGGGCCTGTGTAGGAGTATCTGTGTACCTGAGTATCTGTATTATTTTTTTAAACAAAGCTCAGATTAAAGTAAAAAAATCATTCAAATATGCCAAAAATATATACTGTATAGAATCACAGCATATATTTGTGAGTCTAAAGTTGGAGAGGTATCCAGCCCAGATTTATAAATAGACCTATTCTTACTTTTGCTGGAGCGTGTGAGACTTGATGGATGCCTTTTGTTGTGCTCACTTTGAAATGAATGTGGCTCTGATTATTGTGTTTACAGGCACAAAAGCAAAGCATTATTGATGAGGCCCAAACCCAAACCAATCTGTCTCCATGGCCACAGACGCCAGAGCTATGATGTCGTGATATAATAAAACATACACAGAAATTTTAGTATACAACAACCGGGGTAAACTACACAACCATTTTGCTGTTGATGGTCCTACATTACACAAAAATGACTCTTGAGCTTTAAGCCATGTTATAATGTTACTGCCTCAATGTTACGTTCCCTCGCTAGGGGAAATGGGAAATAACAAGAAAAACCAAGATGTTGAAGGTTTAAACTAAAAATTGTAGGGAAGCAAACAATTAACAAAGGACAAGTGTGGATGGATGGATGGAAGTGTGTATGGAAAACAAAAATAAAAGGGTTTTAAAGCAAAAGTGTAAACCAAACAAAAGCCCTAAGTAAGTACCACAAAATCAGAATCTAACTAAAGTTAACCAAAGAAGACACATGCCTGGAGTTGTGTTTTGTTTCATTCACACATTTGAGAAATCCTTTATTATTAGTCTGTGTACATCCCCAAAGCTCAAATTGTTCTGTTCTACCTTGTGATGTCATGAAGTGTTACAGCTATATTTTATCTTTTGTTCAATAAAGATAAGCAATTCCAGGACTGAAATTATCCAAATGATTCTAGTGCAGGTGTGCGTTTAAAAAACACAATGGAGCACTTCCTGTATTACCACATGACATCACAAGGTGGAACAGAGTGTTTTCTGTTTGAAAGAAGAACTAATTCTAAATATGCAGGGTTTGTGTGTTAATATATGTGTGAAAGAAATAAAAACACAAGTCCAGGTATGCTTTTTGATGAGGACAACATTGGAATCAGAAAACAGAATAACATGGGCTCTTTAAAGAGTAAAATTTGTTTTTCTCCCAATTTAGGCCTTGTCATAATATCACATTTTAGTGTTACAATTATTCTGAAAACATCAGAATTTTGCAGTTGCTAATGATTATTGACAGCATGACCAAAAAACTGTATAATTATTAGAGAGGAGGTTTTATGCACAATCGAGTTTTTTTGCGTTTCACAAGAAGAGTTTACTGACAGTAAAGTTAGCAATAATTAGCATACTAGTAACTCACTTCCTGATTATCGGACAATAAAGCGCTTAGATGCATGCAGTCATCCTATATTTACCTCAAGAGCTGCTTATACAATATAAGTCAATTTTTTTCCTAAAAAAAAAAATAAAATAAAAAATCAGGGAGGTACAGATTCTAAGGGGCCCATATTATGCTGTTTTCTGATTGTCGCTATGATGTTGTTTTCTCATCAAAAACATACCTGGAGTTGTATTTTGTTGCATTCACTCAGGTTTAACAAACAAATCCTGCATATTTAGGTTATTTTCTCAAACTGAAAACACTCTGTTCCACCTTGTGATGTCATGTCACAGGAAGTGCTCCGCTCTCAATACTCAATACACCTTCAATACACAGCAAAAACTGCAGGGTTAATATTTCGGGGTAAAATATTTCAGGGTTGTTTGTAACTCAGAAAGTGTTATTTTACCAATTTGAAAGTTAAAAGGAGGTTTGAGTTGGGGTTATTTGCCAGAAGTGATATGGTTGGAGTTAATTGAACTTCCCCTAGTGTTAATTTAGCACCTCCCACCCACCACTTCAAACTCCTGTAAGAGAAGACCAGTTTGAACCAGTTTTGTACATAATTTCATCTTAAGTTAACTAAAATAAAGTGTAAAAATTAAACATCTCTGTGTGCTGTTTAGCTAAATCAGGATAACTCTGCCAAGTGTTTACTCTCAAAATGTTAATATAACTCTTAATTTCGGGGTTAAACAAGAACTTTGATCCAGTGTTACTTAATTAACATTTCCAAAAATGTTAAATTAACTCTAAAACAGATTAGACTCATATAAACCTTGAGAAAATGTTCTGTGAGAGTCAATTTTAACACTCCACTTTTTGCTGTGTAGGATCATTTGGATAAGCTTGAGAATTTCCAATCTCTAGTGAACTAAAAGTAAAAGGTTAATTTGAAAACTACGTGCCTACGTGCTTCGTGACATCAAAAGGTGGAGCAGAGCATTTTAAGCTTTGAAGATGAAGACAGCCTAATAATTCATCTTTACTCAAACATGTGTGAATGAAATGAAACACAACTCCGGGTATGTTTTTGAGAAGGTACCAGCATCCTAACACGGCTAAAAGCTCACGCCTTTTAAAGAGGGGAATAAGTATGTTTCCTTATCCATCAAAAAGCTGTGTAATGACCTTTGACCCTTCGAATTGCATGGCCTGAGAATAGATCCAGGAGCACTCTTGATGCTCCGCAGAAGAGAGAGGATTGATTGAGTTCAAAAAGCATGAGTCAATCAGGCTAATGGTGAGTACTTCAGACGGAGCCTAGTGCCTTAAACCTGCCAACCCACCTGTGTGAAAGAAACACATCAAACATGAGTCAGAGCCAGACACGCGCCATCCACAACAAAAGAGCTCACATTCTGCAGAGGTGAGCGGGTCTCCAAAAAGGGCCCATAATGCGCTATTTTCTGATCTATGTTATAATGCTGTTTCCTCATTAAAACATACCCGATATCTTGAAACTCCATACCCCTTCACAAGAATCATTTGGGTCATTTTCACCTAGGAATTGCCAGTCTACCACTTCATGACATCACAAGGTGGAACAGAACATTCTGAGCTCTGTAGATGTAGACAAACTAATAATAATATTACTCAAACATGTGTGAATGAAACAAAACACAACTCCAGGTATGTTTTTGATGAGGTAACGACATTCTAACGTGGCTTAAGACTAGCACTCCATTTTGCGCATTTAATATTAAGGCAATTTGAGTTTTATCATTCCCTAAAGAAACCGCACTTTAAGGTCAAGCTTTTTCTAATCTGACTGCTAATGTCATATGAATTTTACTTCCTCATTGAAAAACTTTGAGTTAATAGAACAGGTCACATACCAGAGCGCTGATCTAACAGCGAATGAAAGTGAATAAACGGATGATTAAACGGATCATTTAGGAAGGAAAACAAGTCAAATAAAGTGAGTGAATAATTTGTGCATTTATTTAATCAAACTTATTGGCAAAAACTTTTCTAAAGGGCCCATATTACAATTTTTTTTTTTTTTTTAATCTTTTATGATGTTCCGTCATCACAGATATATCTGGAGTTGTGTTTTGTTTCATTCACACTGGTTTAGCACAGAAACCCTGCATATTTAGGTTCACAGATGTCATGTGTTAATAAAGGAAGAGTTCCACTGTGTTTTTAAACTCTATTCACCTTCCCAAGAAGCTTTTGACTTTTTTTATTTTATTTTTATTTTAATTTAAACCCTGGAATTGCCATTATTTACTGAACAAAAGGTAAAAGGAGCTGTTAACTTGAAAACTACCCTTTCGTGACATCACAAGGTGGAACAGAGCATTGTCAGGTTTGGAGATGTAGACAGACTAATAATAAAGAGTTGCTCAAACATGTGGGAATGAAACAAAACACAACTACAGGTATGTTTGATCAGGTAAAATAATTCAATAATTCAAAACAACACACAGCTCATAAGAGTCAATTTGGGTAATATAGGAAAATACTTGAAAATACTGTAACTTTGTACTTATTGGATATTTTGAGTTGGAATGAAGACTAGATAACAGTTTACATTTAGCTCTGTTAGAATACAGCAGCAGTCTATCTTACATCATACAGTTTTTTGCCTGCATTTGCGAAGGGACAGCAGCGTGAACTATTTCATTACCTGGGCGCTATATCAGGCCGACGGGTATTGTTGCTTTTCGCCAAAACCGATATAAAATCTATGTTACTAAAATAAAATGTGAGGATGAAATACAAAATCACCTTTCATTTTTTCAATACACATGTCTCCTGTCCGGTTACATAAGTGTGAATGAGATCATGGAGGCAGCTCAGAGGTTTACAGGAGGACACAGCAGAGGCACATGCATTTTTTAAAGCAACTGTGATTTTCCAACATAGGTCCTCTATTATTCACAACACAGACTCACTCATTCAAAAGACAAGGACAGCCACCATTCAGAAGCTCAATAAAGAAGTATGCTATCACTATTTCAAGTTATTTCACTTAAATCCACCCATGGAGTCCGCTTATGTGAAATCAAAAGCGCTTTCCACAAGCAGTTACCATGGTGACACAATACACATATAGCAATATGTGAAATTGCCTGAAAGATAATCTGAAACTCAAGAAAATGGATTTAAACAACACACTTGCAGGAGTTTGTGACTGATGTGGGCCTTCATGGGCCGGTTTAGGTCTTTCACTTTCAACAAAAAAGGTGAGAATGACTAACTAAAAACCCGTTGGCTAATGCTAGCTAGCTTGTGACTGTAATTTTATGTCTGGGAGACTTGTGCAAAAGCTAAAAACATACCATATTTAATATTTTTATATTTATTTATCCATATTTAACAGCGTGAACGTGCATTGCGTTCTGTGTCCTGATTGGTTAAGTGAGAACCTGCGCATTGTGTTCTGCATCCTGATTGGCTAAGGGACTATAGAGCACTGTCAATCAAGCTCCTCTGTGCCAGGTCCCCTGCACAGTCAAATTTGTTTGATGTTTGATTGCTAGAAGTGGGACTCTGAAGAGCTGTATATTTGCACAGGGGGGGACTGGTGGGACCAAAAAACATCCCTAGACTTTTCTCCCACCATTTGGCCCACAGCCACATTTGGCGACCGAGGAGGAGAAAGAAAGCTGTCTACTTTGTGGAATTCACCTACCGCAGGTTATTTTTAGAATGTAACCCCCGCCATAAATGAGGGACCACTGTACTATTTTCTCCAAAGTGCATGATGTATATTTTCTGGTGGGGGGTCTGCCAGTTGCTTGTTTCCACGGAGATGTCATGACTTTGCCTGCAATGCTCCACAGTATGACATTTAACTTATCTATCTTGCATTTACTCAATTATAGCAAAAAATCACTGCGAGAGGGGTTGCTTTTCCACAGATCTGACCTTGGCCTGGTGTCGTCACTAGCTTGTCACTTGATAGTTTGCAGGTGATGTCATCAACGTTCCTTGGGGGTGTGGTGCTAACTCAAAGCTGTTAGAAGCATTGCTACTCAAGTTAGACTTTAATCTGAGTTTTATTTCAACACAGTCTGACCAGAAAGAGATTTTTTAGTTGGAACTACAGAAGATGTGGGATGATTTGTGGTGTTAAACCTGCCTCTCACACATATAATTACAATCACAAGCTAGCGTTCAATTAGCCACTCTCACCTTTTTGTTCAAAATCAAACTCCTGGGAACAGCTCGTATTGATTATAGCCTCCTGTAAATTTGCTGTTTATTTAAAAAAAAAAATTCTTAACACTTTTTTGACAGTGTTTGCTAATATGTGAATTGTGTCACCATGGCAACTAATAAACATTGTGCCAATAGAGATATAGGTAGAAAACAACCCCAGCGTGACATCGGTGCAAAGTATCAGCATTATTTCTATGGAGACAAGCAGGTGTCAAGTGAAGTTACATAGTGTACATTTATAGCCCAGTTACAGACCTCCCCACGTTATATTTAGATATATTTTCTTACACCTTCGTCCCAGTATGTCAAATAGTGAAAATCCAACTACACAAAGGCAACAATTCATTATCACATTTTCTAACAGTGTAAAAATTCTGCAGAGGCGTTGAAGTCCTGTGCTATATGAAGCCCTCACTGATCAGGACAGATGTGAAACTCACCTCATTCAATTATTAATACGAAGATTATAGAAGCAGAGGAGACGGGCCTTTGTTCCTGCTTCAGTTCACAGTGACACAAAACCTCAGTGCTATTGCGATTCACATCATTTTGTATTTTATCAGTGGTTCTTGCATGAATCAACTCGCTTTTGCAATCTGAAAGTGCTTCAGCAATTCTTTGGACCAGTATATGAAAAGAATAGTCAAAATCAAGGCAAAATTCTTTCAAAGGTTTTTGTGCACTTATTAAATTTTTTGTTGAGTGAAGACCTAATTTGGATAACTGAAACAAAGAACCAAAATACAACTTCAGTTTTTGAGAGCTGTATAGCCCTGTTTAAAATTGGTATTATGCAATATCATTGTTTGTGGAGTTCTTCTCTGTTGTTGTTTATTGTTGTTGTTTGTAATAATGCAGTGCCTTCATCAAAAAGATGCCTCAAGTGCTTTTATATGACATGATGTGTGTCCAATTCCAATTTCTTCAGTTAAAAAGGTTCAAATTCAATAATAATTCCCCACATTCCTGTAGTACCTCTGACCTCCATGGAACCAAACCATTTTTTTTCAGAAATCATTAGTTATTATGCATGTTTTTTGTACTGAAAGTGTTAAAATGTCATGTGATGCAACCGTTTGCCCTTAACTGCAGATTTTTACACTTCTTTAAAATTACTCTAAATTGATTCAAACGTATTGTCTTTCTTTTTTGGCATATTTTCTGAAGTGTTTTTTAGCCCCACATGAAATTTCAGCTTTTTTGAATAGATATTTCCCCAATAAATATTGTCTGAGGGTGTCCATGTACTCCAATATCATGTTTTCAAATATCAATATCATGTTGATATTTCTCAGTACTCAATAAAATAATTTTAAGGTTATTCTCAGTCACACTACATGGCATTTTTAAGGTTCCAACCAATTCATGTACACAAAAAACACCAAAAATGCTTAATATAAATGTCATACGTAGATTTATGCAGACCTGACATCGTAAATATTTGAAAAAGTTCAATAGAAACAAAATTTTAAAATTTGCTTGTTGAAAATCCTTATATGTCATTGACCATATGTCAATCATGCATCTTTGAAAAATGTAGTGATCTCTCCCGGGCTGTATTTGAACCCTTCTTGCTGTTAGCATTATAAGCCTTCACCTCTTGTGCCTATTTTTTTAATAAATATACAAAAACATGATACAAAACAATACACTACAACTTCACAACTCTGATGTGATGTGTAGTAGTTGCATTAGTTGTTGGGTTTGGGTGTGATGACGCTGTGAAGAGGGACAGAACAGAAACTAATTAACAAGTTTTTGGCAAATATAGTATTTTCAAAACAACAAAATATAGCATGATGATCTAAGTATGTAATGTGTTAATTATTAGTAGCCCCTCCTTAAAGGGCTCATGCTACACAGTTTGTTTTAGTCTCTTAAACGTTATAATATTGTGAGTTGTGTTTTGTTTCATTCACTCTGCATATTTTGGCTGAGTCCTTCTGATAATGACTGTGTGAACGTAACAAAATACAACTTGGAGCAGCATGTATCAGTATAATACCATGGCTTAAAGCTCACAAGAGTCAGCTGTGTGTAATATATTACCTTTAAAAGTTAGTATTGTTGTTTTTTTTAATGCAATGATGCCTGGTCCTGGTGCATTTTCAACACATGGTTGCTGATCAGACCCAGACTGTAGACACTGTGTTTTGTTTACTCTTCCCTGACATTTTATTTTCACCTCCTGCCTCACCTCAGCCTGCTGTCTGATGTTCACCGGGCTGCGCTTTTTTCACAAAGAGGTGTCTGGATTTGAATCAATATTTCTAAATGTGATTTATCTGTGAAGCTCTTAAAGCATAAGTTACGAAAGCACTTCAACTATTCCTCTTCCCGTTTCCAGGTACAGCAGATGTCTTATGGTTTCTTCTGGTATTTCATTGATTTTGTTAAAAACGACAACTATGTTTAGAATTGTGGGTGGAGATAGGGGATGGGTGAAAACAACAGAACTGAATTTTCCTGTGTACTCAACCCGATCAATACAGGATTACTCAAACATGCATGAGTCACTCTGTACATGTCTCCAAGTTATCTTATGGTGAAGTAGTAGTAGTAGTAGCAGTAGTATGTGGTAGTAGTAGTAGTATGTGGTAGTAGTAGTAGTATGTGGTAGTAGTAGTAGCAGTAGTATGTGGTAGTAGTAGTAGTAGTAGTAGTAGTAGTAGTAGTAGTAGTAGTAGGTAGGTGGGTAGTTTAGTAGTAACAGTAGGCTTTACTCCAAATACGTAAGGTTCACTGTATTTGTATTTATTTATTTTGTAGCAGTAGGAAGGAGGTATTAGTAGCAGTAGTAGTTGTAGGAATAGTAGGAGGAGGAGGTAATAGTAGTATTAGTAGGAGGTAGTAGTGGGTAGTAGATTTATTAGGAGGAGGAGAAGGTGGTAGTAGTAGTAGTAGTAGTAGTAGGTAGGTGGGTAGGTTAGTAGTAACAGTGGGCTGTACTCCAAATGCGTGAGGTTCACTGTATTTGTATTTATTTATCTGTGAAAGAAAACTGTAGTAGGTAGTAAGTAGTAGTAGTAGTAGTAGTAGTAGTAGTAGTAGTAGTAGTAGTAGTAGCAGTAGCAGCAGTAGCAGCAGCAGCAGCAGCAGCAGCAGCAGTAGCAGCAGTAGCAGTAGTAGCAGCAGTAGTAGCAGTAGCAGTAGTAGTAGTAGTAGTAGTAGCAGTAGCAGTAGCAGTAGCAGTAGTAGTAGCAGTAGCAGTAGCAGCAGCAGCAGCAGCAGTAGTAGTAGTAGTAGTAGTAGTAGTAGCAGTAGTAGTAGATTCTGCACTAAATACCTGATGCAAAATTAATGTGAATACTTTTTTTTTTTTGTTACCATATATTTTCTGCCAAAACATAACTGTACCTGTAACTAATTATTTCTAACTATAGTTATTTCATCTTATATGTCCTGTTTCCTAAAATAGGTCTTTTTTCCCATTCAATCATGAGCTGTGTGGAGGTATAAGAGCAGCTCCAGTGGGGGTCTGCAATCAGAGACTGGACCAGGCCAATCTGCAGCCCTCAGCCTTCGGCTCTCCGTCCAGGGCTAATTATGTTCCTCTAGCTCCTCATAGAGATGTTTGACAGTGAAGAGCTGGAGAAGGTCAAGGCTAATTCAGGCAGGACATGATACGACCTTTGTGTAGATAATGGGAAGTCTGTGGTTTAGAGATGCAGCCTGTTTATCTGATACTGAAGAGGTAATCAGGACAAATCTGAAATCAGGTCATAACTGGGGCCATTTTCAGGTTTTTATTGGAAGGTCCACTGCGTGACTTTTCAGGTGGGGGGCTACCTACTTGTCTCCATGGAGATGTTATTGCTTTCCGTGGTATGACATTAAACGTATTCATCGTGCATTTATTCATTACTTGTGTGTTACCTACGGCTCAGAAATACAATAATTCCTTCTGTGAATAGGGGCGACTCTCCACAGATCTGAATTGTAATGTAATGCAGTGCTGTAACCTGCTCGTCTCCCTCATGATAGATAGGTTTAGGTGTAATCGATACTGTGGAACATTCAAGACAAAATAATTGAACAAACAATTTAAATTGCCATATTCACCTAAAAGGAGTTAATGAAAGAAACAAGTGTGCTTATTTCCTTAGAAAACAAAGAACCCTGTTGCCCATTCTTACTACTTAATTGTCTCCGTTTGCTAATGTGTGCTTTGTCTCCATGGTAACTGGTGAACATTCTGGGAATAGGCATACATGTAGAACACCCACATCTAGATGTCACAGAAAAGTATTAATGAGCTTTTGACATATCCCATAGACTGACATGTAAAAGGAATTTGAATCACTTATTTTCTGGTGATTCTTGACCTCTGAACCTACTGTCAAAGATGTTTATATAGAAATCATGATACAAAAAGATTGAATAATGGTTCTCCAGGCTAAAATCATAGTTGTAGATTTCACAAAACAGAGATAAAATACACCAACGAAGATAAGAATAAGCATAAGTAATTTCTGGACTATTTAGCGCACCTGAATATAAACTCAATTTTAAAAGAAAAAAAAAAGTACATATATAGGCCGCACCTGTCTTCAAGAACGTTTCCAAGTTCAGGCCATCTGCTTTTATGGTCTCTCAAAGCTTTTGTCATCTTTTTGCATTGAGTCTGTTCGTAGCTCTGCCGTTGCCAAAGTCTCACCATCGACTCATTGATGCCGAGCTTATGTGCAGCGCCTCTATTTCCTCCTTCGACAGCCAGATCAATTGCCTTTAACTTAAAAGCCGCATCAGACGCATTTCTTTGGGTGTTTTCCTTGAGGAGGGAGAGTGCATGACACACGAAATAACTGTTCAAAACAAAATCAAAGTAGGATCTTTTCCACTGGTCTGTGTTGCTGTTGCACCCTCCTCTCCCCACGCTCTACTGCTCATGTCTCCTGCCTGGTCCTGTTTGGTATCATGTCAAAGTTTTGTGGGATTTCACGCGATTTCAGACTCTCTCGGGGGGCGGGGTTAGGTGTAGGTGTATTCAACAGGTACGAGTGGAGGTCCGGCTACCTAACGTTGAGACATTTTTTCTCATCTTTTACTCATTCACCTGCATTTAACGCGTATGGGTCATTCAGTCATATCCCACTCACTAATGTTCATTTAGCATCTTAACTTATGTTTTACTGAAGCAATGGAACTTCATGTTAATTGATAAACAGTTCATCCATACATCAGTCGCATCACTGTATAAGTCAAAGTGCACGAAAAAAGTAGCTGTTTATAGTCCGGAAATTAAGGTGCATTTAACGCGTATGGGTCATTCAGTCATATCCCACTCACTAATGTTCATTTAGCATCTTAACTTATGTTTTACTGAAGCAATGGAACTTCATGTTAATTGATAAACAGTTCATCCATACATCAGTCTGTATAAGTCAAAGTGCACGAAAAAAGTAGCTGTTTATAGTCCGGAAATTAAGGCATAACAGCCATGGACATAATTCACTTTTCCATGTAATTTAAAGAAAGTGGCTCAGATTCTTTTAGGGTGGTTTCATTGTAAAGTCAAAACATTTCCTGGCTCCTCATTGTGTGAGTCCCTGTGGTCCAGACCCATCAGAAACAGAGTTTAAGTGGAGCAGATCTAATCCGAGGAGCAGCTGTGTTTGTCCAGAGGCAGACTGGCTGTTTAGGTGTGGATAGAAGTATTGTATTAAGATTCTATATGCAAGTACTGCAAATTAGGCCTGTCACAACAATTACTACATCGACTTATCGTTCTGTAAATTATAGATGGAACATTTATTTTGGGGGGTCATTGTATATTTCTGATTTATGGTTATTGTGTCAGTGGGATGATGAGTGTTTCTCTTTTATCCCAATTGTCTAACATGTTTCCGGCTTGTCGAAGTCTGATCTCTGATTTCAGACTGAGCAGTGCTTGGATGAGAGACCACTGTTGCCACAATTGCCACGTTTACTTGAGAGATTCAATTCCAGATAAAAATAATTTAATTTGGAATAAAAATTAATTCCGCTTTAAAAAGACCATGTCATCACTTAACTCCTAATGAAAATGATTATTCAGAATTAAAAGTAATTCGTAAGTAAGTGGATGTTTATTCCATTTTTAAAGTCAAATTTATTCCTTGATGATGTAAATGTTTATTCTTCATTAAAAAAATTCCTGTTGTTCAGCACATGCTCATTGGGTCGTCCATCTGATGTGGTCTGACTCCACCACTCGCTTTGGACTTTCATCCACTGCTTGTTGGATTTGCGGGGAGTGGGACGCTGGAGTGGGCTGATGTTGAGCAGCCGTTGACTCAGTTTGTCTTCTTCCTCCTTCTCCGACACTCTTCGTACTCCTCAGCTCTCAGACGTAAAGTGTGAGGATAGAATTCTCCAGCTGCTGGTTCATTATCATCAGAACCATTGCGGAAAAAGTTTGAATCACGTCTGTGTCCATGGAAAACGACAAACCGAGATGACAGAAAAGCTGGCACCAGCTGAACTGAGTGTTTTATTCCGGTTGATGTAAATACGTTTGTTCGTCCTCTGTCCAATCAGAACCCTTCCTCACCCCAAGACATTGAGTGGAATTAAGTAAAAAACAATTTTACTTGTTTTCCATGTAAACCTCAATTCAGAATTATTATATCCATGTAAACTCGAGGGATATAATATTTTAATTCAGAACTATTTAATTCAGAACATTTCATTCAGAATTTAAAAACATCATGTAAATGTAGCCTGTGGAGCGCCAGTGGCAAAAAACATTGTTGTGTCCTTAGGCAAGACCCTTTACTCACATTGCTTATTATGAAAGTGCTGTGTGTGAGCATTGGTGGTGGAGGGGACTAATAGTTACCACCACTGAGTGTGGAGTGAATGAATAATGCTCTATAAAGCATTTTGAGCATCTTGAAAGGTAAATCCAATGATGAATTTTGCATAATCGTTCCTAATTTTCTTGAAAATAAAAAACGTCTTCTGCAGATTTGAAGAGGAAGTTAATGGACCTGTGTGTTCTCAACTCAATTTAGACCAATATTGGAGCTTGGAATTAACAGTGTTACTGGGTTTCTTGCTTGTGTTCACTTTACCAACATAAATCCTACTTAGCCCATTGATTTCCCATTATAATCCTGATTAACCATCCCTCACGTTGGTCCCTCTTTGATACCGGTGACCACACAGTGACCCGTACAGTCACAGAAGCATCACCTTTTCCCTTATTTCTGACATTTTAGAAATCAATCTGTTACCCTCATTAGCGCCGTGTGAAGGCATTTCTTTTAAAGTCCTCCCGAGCTAGCTTAGCCATCTCAGATTGTACCCAGCATTCATTAGGGCAAAGCAGTAGCACGTGTTTGAAGTGGATAACGAAGGATCTGTCAACACCAGCAGAGCTAAAGTCTAACGTGACATTTTAATTGGCTGTGTGGGGTTCTGGTGAATACGGTGTAATACAGGTATTACCCAGTAGAGGAGCTAAATTGGGGATTTCTTCAGCTTGTGTTAAAGTGGTTCAAATACACTGACTTTGCATTCATTAAAATACAACCAGGGATTCCCTTACAGTACGAGTTTCAATGCTTAATGTATGTATGAAAGATTGTGGAAAATGTGTATGAAAATAGGGATAATATCACACACAACATTTGAATATTAAAGGGGCCATTTTACATTGTGTGTCTAGAGTTGTGTTTTGTTTCATTCTCACATGTTTAACACACAAATCCTGATATATTTAGACTAAATATTTAGGCTGATTTCTTCTTTCTCTCCTTTCTTAATATTACCATTGAGATTTCCTTTAATTCAAACAAACCTGATCTTTGTTGAAATAAAGAGGCTATTGAGTCCCACATTTTCCAAATATAAACAAATTTCTTAGACTTGGACAAGCTTTATTGATCTTGTGAGAAATATCTTTGTAGAATTTCATTATTATATGTATCCTGGGTGTATTAGTGATGTTAAAAGGGGTAATGTTTAAGAAACTAGCAAATGTATGGTTGACACATGAATTGAAGGTGTGGTCAGTGGTCTGCTCGGATCCTGAAGAGCACTCCTGATAGATCTGAATAATTCCTGATAAGGATCTGAATAGAGAAAGGGGCATTCTTGGCATTCTTGTTGTACTGAAGAGTATCTGTTAAAAATATGTATCGACTCGGGGCACTCTTAACGATGCCTACTATTGCATAAATATAAGATAACCACAAGGTGTGGTCAAACAAGGGGTGCAGTAAAACAACAGGTGCTGTAAAACAGGTATAACAGAAAACAAGTGCTGTAAAACAACTTCAGGGATGCCAAGACAGCAATATATAAAGGGACCCGCTTCCACTGTGCTTTAGAGACGGTTTGATAGAGACGGTTTGTTAGAGACGTGTTGAGGAGACCACTGAATGATGACCTGTATCTGCATCTGCTCGAGCCAGAAATAAAGTAACCATACGCAACTACATCAAGTCTCCTGAACTCTTGTTTGACATCGCCTCCGTAAGCTAACAATCTACAATTGAAATTATATGGACACAGTTGCTCACTCATCACAGTATTATAATAACAAATAGAAAAAATATAAATATAATAATACATTCAATTTCTTACACTTCTAACTAATAGGAGTCACTGCAAAGTCTTAATAAATCTCAAAAATTTCTAGAGGGATTAGCGAGAATCAACTAAACCTCCAGAAAATGTACACAGTTTGCTTTTAAAAACTGTTGTAGTACTGTCACTCTAGTAGTTTTTTTTTTTTATTAAGCTAGTGCACAGTTTAATATTTGCCAAAGCAGTCTTGACTCACAAAGATGGTAGATTCAACGGTAAACTTCCATGCATTTAGCCCCTCTGTGAACACTGCCTGCAGCTTTGTCCGGCTTGTTTTCAATATCTTATCTGATTCAATTACATCTGGGCTGTATTCAGGGAGGAAATGAAGGAAAGCACACACCAAATTTCAATCAGTTGTTTGCGTGATTGATGCTATTCAAACTCCAACTAAGGCCGTAAGAAATAGCAAATGCAGCTTTAGATCAGAGCGTTGTATATTACAGTAAATAATAGTTAGTCTCAACCCCTTTATTCAGTGTTGAGATATGGCAGCTCGTGAATCCTCATTTTGTCTTAATATGATCACCACTTCCTGCTTTGCTCTCTGGAGATGAGCCAATCAGAGTGCATTGGGTTATTTCAGGGAAAATGACTCCTCATATCAGCACAGTACTTCCTCATTAGTAGCTGCTTATGTTAGTGTTTTTATTAAGACATCTGTCAAATATCTATAAGCTGTGACTTTATTGTTTTGCTTTATAGGTACCAATATCAGGGCTCTATGAAATATACTTTCAAAGATGTACTGTGTGTTTTTGCTTTGCTTAAAATGTCCAACAGTGTAGCATTAAAAGTTTGTATATTACGTAGAATTTACTAAAAACATATTTGGAGTTGTGTTTTGTTTCAGTCACACATATTTGAGTAATCCTTTGTTATTAGTCATTTCCAAAGGTCAAAAATGTTCAAAAATAGCTACTTTTTACCTTTTGTTCACTAGCAATTGGCAATTCCAGGTCTGAAATCATCCAAATGATTCGAGTGAAGGTTCATAAAATAAAAATAAAACTGTAAATGCTAGATATATCAGTTTAATGCTATACTATGAAACATTCAAGTCAAAGCAATAAGATCTATATGGGGAATGGGAACACCCCCACTGTCACTGCAAATCATCAATAAGATCCCATGATGGAACTAGAGAAACCTCATTTTGTGCTAAAAATTAAAGTATATGGTATTTTAGTTTCATGACAACATTAAACATCCACAATTCTATGAAATCTGAAGCATCAGAGGAGTTGTTTTTCTTGAAATATTATAAAAGATGAAAAGAACTGGTTTGAGTGATGAGTGCTCAGTGTAGCCTTGTTTACAGTTATATTTTGTCCTGCTGGAAGTAAATATGTTTTTTAAAGTAATGCAGTAGTGTTTTTCTGCCAGGTTTTTGAGGCTCAAATCAAAGTAAAGTCTGAAGTGTTTGTGTCATCAGAGGCTTCCCTTTGCAAAGTGAAACTGGAGATGTTTTCTGTCCAAACACCCACACACAGCTGCTCCCCATCATGTCTGTTCACCAGTATGGAGGAAACCAGAACTGAACCAGGACTAAGCCAGGACTAAAGCAGGACTGAACAGAGACTAAACCGAGACTGAACTGGGACTAAACCGGAACTAAACCAGGAATCGGCCAGGGCTGAACAGGACTGAAGCAGGACTAAACAGAGACTGAGCCTAAACTACTGAACTGAGGACTAAACTAAATGACTAAATTACTTGAATGTTCTAGATAAATCTAGATTTTAGTAGTTTTGATTGTTTGTATTTTGTATTGTATTTTGTACATATAGAAACCAGGACAAAACAGTTATGAAACAGAACTTAACCGGGTACTAGGGTCTGTGCCAGCCTCAAAATAATAATATTAATGATGAATATTATTTATATAGTTCTTGTCTGTGCACTCTAAGACACTTTCTATTATTCATTCACTCCATACTTGGCGGTGTCTTCTGTAGTCACAGCTGCCCTGGGTGGACTGATGGAAGAAAGGCTGTAGAAAGGCAATCCATGTCATTGCCTCATCCAAGCACCAGTGACTCTCTCACACTTCACATTTATACATAGCCAAGGTGAGCCATAGATGGTGCACTACTGTATACTGACAGATGTCTGTCACATGATGGGAACATGTATCATCAGTGTCACATGTTGTACTCACAGACTGATGTCACACACATTTGGCTCCTGTTCTGTTTGAGTTAAAGTGACTTTTTTAGAGCACACTGCACCTCACTCTACACTGCTCATCTGAACTATGAAAACTTCAGCCTACAGAGACTGAGAGGGGCCTACAGTGATGCTCTAAGACGACTGTTAAAAAGGCCCAGATGGACTAGTGCCAGTGTACTGTGTGTCTTCAAGACCAAATCAGGACTAAAACAGGTCTAAGCCAGGATTAAACCAAGACTAAACCAATGTTAGGACTGAAACAGGACTCTACCAGGACTAAACCAGGACTAAACACATGTCTGACAAGAGTGACACAAGACTGACCCAAAAGTAAACACAGAGCTAAACCAGGATTAAACCACGACTAAACCAATATCAGGACAGTGCCAAGACTAATCTGAACCAAACACAGGGCTAAACAGAGGCCTAAACCAGGACTAAACTAAGACTAAACCAGGACTGGACCAGGATTAATCCAGGATTAAACCAAGACTAAACCAATATCAGGACTAAGCCAGTACTAAAACAAGACTACAGCATATTTTGAACTGGGGCTAAACCGAGACTCAGCAGCTGTTCATCAGTCCCTTGTAAACTCAATGCATTCGGGAGGCTCTCTTGCACTGGCCATTTAAAGTGCTTGTTGCTCTGATCTCCACCTTCATCCCAAATGCAGCCCTCAGCCACCCCCCTCTTCCTCTGTCTCCTTTCTCTCATCCTATTAGGACTCTCCCGGGGGAAGCATGTGTGTACACTGTGTTTGTGAAGGAGGATCACAGCTGAGCCATACGAGGCTAAAGCCAGCAGCCCACAAATATGACTCCCATCTCAAACCCTGATCCCTCCTCTCCCTCCACCATCACAAAATGAAACTGGACAGATGATTTTACACTTTAACTGAACTTTTAAAAGGTTAAAGGCAAAAAAAGATAGGGCTATAAAAGTGCAGAGCTGGAAAATGTCACTGCGTCTCTTGTACTATTTAGGTGTTTTGATGTGTAATTTAAAATAGGCTTCATGTAATACGAAGAATTACAGGCTCCCAACATGTTATAACCTTATGAAATAATAAAATAACATGACTTGCTTTAGAAATGTTCTTCATGACATTTAACATTTATGTTGCTTTGCGTTCGATTGCTTTTACCGTGGACATTGAATATGACATAACTTGACCTATTTACCCACTTAAACTTTACCATACAACATATCGTATTGTTCTATATAGGATACCACAATAGTATTACATCTGTTTTGCATTCATTAAGTGCTTCAAATTCTTAATAATTAAGTTAAGTTAATAGTTAAGAATTTATGGCACTTGGTTATTAAATAGCTCCTATTATGCTATTTTCGGGTTAGGGTTAACCCTAATCCTAACCCTATGTTAATGGTTATTTCACAAAACATCACATTGTGTCATTAAAATAAAAATTTTGAGCTCCAAAGAACAGTGCAGATTTATGTCTTCTTTTGCACATTTTTTGTCTTTGGACCTAGCAAGCAACTTTTATTTGATATGATATCCTCTGTCTACCAGTGTTATTTCTCAAAACTGCCTTCTGTTTCCTGTTCCAAGACATAAATGGGTCAAAACACCCAGTTCCACCATCATGGTGTGTGCACCAGTACTACAAGTGTGAATAATGCCTTTTTCATATCATTACCCCTTTAGTTTCTTCTGCAAAGTCTGCTTGGATTTAATCTTGTTTTAAAACATTATGTATTCATTAAGTGTGTGAATTTCCATAAGACTGGTTATGTGTATTTCCCATTTCACTCTACTTGTCTAAACCTGGACTAAATCAAGACTAAAGCAGGACTGGACTAGGAATATAACAAAACTGAACCAGGACTAAAGCAGGACTAAACCAGGACTGGACTTGGAATAAACTACAACTGAACTAGAACAAAATGAAATCAGAAATTCTAAAAAGTCTGCTTGAATTTCATCCTGTTTTAAACCCTTTTTCAT
>KN491090.1:1291-12817 GCA_000787155.1 Scartelaos histophorus | reverse complement strand
GGTTGTATACTGTATTTCTCATTTTGCAGAAGACCTCTTACTGTCCCTTCTTTCTCCCTCTGTGTCTGTGCAGAAGGCCCTGTGATTTGGCGAATGCTGACCTATCCTCCGACACGACGTGCTCTCATCGTGGGCTGTGGACTTCAGATGTTCCAGCAGCTTTCAGGAATCAACACAGTCATGTAAGCACTAACATTAACAAGCATATACACTGGATGCTTTCTTGTGGCATTAATTCCATTTTAAACATGCTTCTGGTCCGGTATTTCCCATTTTCTAACTTAAAATAATCTCCACATTTTTACACTTTATAAACTACACCTCTATTTCCAATGAGCTCCCTCTGCTGTCAGCAATGGGAACTAACATTGAGAAATAAACAAATGAAGCCCTTAGACATCGTGAATGCAATGCTAATGCTAATGCTAAAATGAATGTGGTGATGCTTTTTGGTCTTAAACACTGTGCTGGGGAATTTAAGTTTTTTACCTATGACATAACAATCCAGGCCAAAAAAAAGTATTTAAATATTTTTGAGTGCTTAGAGAAGATTATTTTCGATGAATGGATTAATGAAATAATGAAACAACATTTTTGATGAGAGGACCACATTATAACATTCTAAAAAGCTCATAAAAGTCCACTTTGCTTAATATTTGTCCTGTATATTTAGTGTTTTGCTCGGCCTGGTTTTTAGACTTTCCGTTGGTGAGGTTTGGAGCTTCCGACTTGACACGTCACTAATTGGTCTCTCTAAATAACACTGGGCTGCTCTGTGGGACCAGATTTCACACACCATGAGAGAGGAGCCTGGGGACTTTTTACCTCAACATGGCTATTTTAAGTGTGACAACATGGCAGTACTGGCTCTGGATCACAAATCAAGCAGAACATTATCGGCTCTGAAGTGAAGTGAAGATGTGATGTTGAGTGAGTTTGACATGTGACAAATTGTGATGGTCGGCGGCGGCAGTGGTTCACTCAAGCTACATTTCTAGAGACCTGCTTTCTACCAGGATCAATCACAGTTGAATCAAAATCTCTATTTGTATATATACATTATAAATACTGCAATTATTAAAAGTCCTGTAATACTTAAAACTGACTCTTTTGAGCTTTGAGCCATGTTAGAACGTTGCTACCTCCTCAAAAACAAACCTGGAATTATTTTATTTCATTAACACATGTTTGAGTAACCCTTTATTAATAGTCTGTCTATCTCCAAAGCTTTATTCCATTTTGTGATGTCATGAAGTACTAGTTTTCAAGTTAACATCTATCTTTTACTTTTTGTTCAGTAGAGATTGCCAATTCCAGAGCCGGATCATCCAAATGATCCTGGGGAAGGTTTGTGGAGTAGTTCCTGTATTATCACATGGCAGCATGAAGTGGAACATAGTGTTTTCTGTTTGATAGAAGAACAATTTAATAATAATTTTGATGAGAAAATCAGATCAGAAGTTTATGATACAATGCTATGTAACTGTATTTTTTATAGAAGGTAACTTGATGGACATTTGCAGTAGTAGGCTGTACGATCATGATAATTGTCTTGACATGTGACAATGGTGTAATTTATGCCCATTAAAGGCTTTACATAATGCCATTATAGGAGCCTGATATAGAATACAGCCACTCCTCCTACTATGGGAGTAAGTAGTAGTGATAGTTTTACTGCATGTTGGATACGAGCAGTTATTCCAGTCATTTGGCCATTCCTTGGGCTATTACAGCTTTCCTCGCTTTAAAGGGGTACTATATAAGGAGGGTCCACCACCTTGAATATGTCTATCTCTAGGGAGACATCTTAGTATAGTGCAGGTCTGTGGAGAGGCCGTTACGTGATAAGGTAACGCATATTTTACAAGCACTTTCTGCCATAAGGATGAATGTAACTAAATAACTGCAAGAGAAATGCATTAAAGAGCCCATATATGTTCTTTTCTTCTTTTCTTTAGTAGGTATACAGTCCACTCTGCATGTTCTTAGATTTTCCACATAGTTTATTTTCACAGTTCTTGTTTTAAAAAGAAAAACAGCAGTCCCAGGCCTCCTGTTTTATGCACAGCAGAGGTGGTAATCTGACATTTGAGTTAAATTAGATCAGTTTGATTCAATCCATTTTAGAAATCACTTCAGACTTGATTAAATTTTTATGGAAAGTCAGAGATCAAACACTACAAGTGTAAAAAAAAAAAAACATCACAAGAGTACGATTATACAGTGAGGGCTGGGTGCCTCATTCCCGCTCATGCAAAATGCAAAGTGTGCCTAAATAATCTGTCATGAAAACACTTCAGGGACTTTATCAAACCCTTGGAATGAAAGTTGAATCTGTCAAAAACTAATCGGCACTAATAAATAAATGCAGAGAGTGAACTTTCTTTGCTCTTCTATTTACTAAAGTTGTTAACTGTCAAATATTGTACAGATTTTTTGTCCTTTTAAATTATGCATTATGTATTTTCTGGTTGAGGGTGTGTCAAATGGTTTTCTCCATGAAAATGATTTTGCTTTGTCTGGAATGTTTCACAGTATGGCATTAAACCGTTTGATCTTTATGGAGACCAAACCAGGCCAAATCTGTTGAGCAGCAACCCCACTCAGTCACAACGCCTGTTTTTCTCAGCATTTCTGAGCTATAAAACCACTTGTAATTGAATGAAGGTAAGGCAGAGCTGTTTAATGTCATACTGTGGAACATTCCAGGATGACAGCAATGACATATCCATAGAAACAAGAAGGTGACGGTCACTCCACCAGAAAACTTACGCAATGCACTTTTAACATTTAAACAAAATCCCAGTTAGGTCTGTGCGGTTTTGAAATTTGAATAATTTGAGATCATGAGATTTGATTATTTAAAATGATCAATTATCAGCTTGATGCTTGTTAGGTGAAAGGTCCACTTGTTAGTAAGTGTGATGGAATTAAGAGCATGTGGCATGTTTTTGTTAATAATTAGTTTATAATTTTTACGTGACCTAGTCTTATCCAAGTCAACACACATCACTGTTCTTCTTAAGGCTTTATATTTTCAATCTATGATTTGAGATTGTGCCATCGGTCTTGAGTCTGAACCGTTTTACTCTGGCTCTCTGAGTAAACAAACTGATGTGTGCTGTTTCCAGGCAACCAAAGAGGTGACAGGACCAGGGAGTGAAGTGTGTATCTGTGTGTGTCTGCGTGTGTGTGTTGTGTGTCTGGATCATGTGCGGGTTTAATAAGAGAAAATGTGACACTACAAACACCACTGTGGTACCTGTGGCTCTAGTGAAATACAGTTGGGGATTACAATGTGACCAGGGATGTGTTAAAGCTGCTTGTTGTGCAGAATCAACTTTTTAGAGCTTTTAACCATGTTATAGTCACTTACCCTCTCGAAGTTCTAATCATTATTTTACGTTATTCTCCAATCAACACTTGTTTTCACCACCAGTAAATGCACATAGTATGTGCTCCAATTTTACTTTCTTAAAGTAAATTTAATAAAGTCTCTATAGAGATGCTATGGCAATGTGTCCATAGCAATTAACAATTCAACTGTCTTTATATCTTTAGAATGTTCAAAAATATTATAAACAGGAAGGTGAAACCTAAAAATAGATTTTCTTACCATATGCATTTCAGTGGGGGGCCTGATGTACTTCACTGAACCGAACCTTCTATTTTGTAGCATGATTTCTTGATTGAAATGTTGAGGAAATGCTCTTTTGTGTACTTGTGCCATAAAACATGTCCCTGTTTGCAGATCAACATCAGTGGCCTTTGAATTGTGAAAAACCTCGGTGATAATGACATCCTTCCCCGCTTACAGTGCAGAGCTTATTGTGGAAGAAATCAATTTAAACCAGTAATGTCTCAGTTTGAAGTAGCAATTTGTCTAAAATTAACAAATAATTTTCTTTGGATGGTTCTTCTAGACAAACAGCAGCACTCGGTAGAAAAGGAGTGCAATTCTAGTTTTACTTACAAGGCCCAGTATAGCTTTGTTACCTTGTGTTAGGCATGAAATTAACAACCATAGAATATATATGTAATCGGTATACTTTTTACAGTGGATACAGTACATTTTTAATAATTTTTTTTCATACATTATATAACAGATTTTGCATTGTTATGGGTGGACACAAAGAATCATTTGTTTTACTTAATTAATAAAAACTGGACTTTTTACATTATACACAATTTTATCTTATTTGAATGTAGAGAAATAATTATGGTCATCAATGAGCATTACAGTATATCAGGGCTGAGTATCTCCAAGCACCTCACAATACAACATAATACTTATCCTGATACATGCATATCCTAAAAGTCTTAAAGGTTTACTACAATTGTTATGTATTATATTAATTTTCACAATACCTTTAATATCAGAATATGAATATGATTTTTGGACAAGTTACTTCTTCGGTTCAACACATTCAACCTTAGTGTGAAAGTCAGATGTTTTTATACTTGTGTCTGCTATCTCGATGATCTTTCACACCCATGGATCATTGTTATCATGTTTTAAATCACAGCCTAACAAAACAAACAAGCTGACTTCAGAAAAGTGTGGTGCCCAGTGGGAGCTGACGTCGCCGTAAACAACATCACAACATAGTCGGCACTTCATATGGACAGCTTCAGATCACACACACATTTTATTTAATTTGTGGCTAAAATGGCTACACAATGCTGTCGAATTCTACGTGTATCACTGATTAAGAAAATAAATTTAAGTATGATGTAAGTACAGAGCATTAGGTGTATGCCAGTGGTGGTGAATATGTGACGTGATCGGCAATATGATGTTTAGAAAATAAAAGATTAAAGATTCCTCAAACATGTACAAGGGTCAGTGATATGACATCTGTCCAACTGCAGTTTCTTCAGTTAAACAGGTTCAAATTTCAAATAATAATTTCTCACATACCTGCAGCACCTCTGACCTCCATGGAACCAAATCATTCTTTCAGAATCATTAGTTATTCTGCATGTTTTTTGTACTTAAAGTGTTCAAATGTCATGTGGTGTGACCGTCCGCCCTTAACTGCTGATTTATAAACTTCTTTGAAATGAGTCTAAATCTAATCATATTTATTTTATCTCCTTTTTGGTAGATTTTCTGGAGTGTTTTGTAGCCCCATGTGAAATTTCAGCTTTCTTGAACATCTAGACATTTCCCACATAATATTCAAACAAATATTGCCCGAGTTTCCATTTTTGACATTTCCCACATAATATTCAAACAAATATTGCCCGAGTGCTTCCATTTTTTCATGTCATGTTCATATTACTCAGAACCTTTAACATTCTAACCATGTTTTAGAAAATAAAAAAGATTTTTCTCATCGCACCATGTGACATTTTTTAAGGTTGTAGCTATTTCCTGTACATAAAAAACATTGAAAATGTAAATATGTAAATATTTGAAAAAGTTCAAAAGAAACTACATTTTAAAATGTGCCTGTTGAAAAGCCTTATATGTCATTGATCCATGAATCACTCCAAATACAATCTCAGGTGAATAAATGGTGAGGAGAAACAACTATAACTTAAAAGCACTGAAGCTTCTGCAGAATAGGTCTGCTTTAAATCTATGCTGTAAATCTTTAAGGATTTATTTTGCTTTACAGCATCTTGTATTTCTACATGATTGTCAAACCCATCACAATACATCACCATCTGCTCTGTATATTTAGATTTCACTGAACCATATGGCACTTTGACAGTTTTCTTCAAAGGCATAATAACATGCGGGGAGTTTGTCATTCATGTCTTGAGTATATGACTCCCACAGGTGCTGTAGTGAGTCACCCACAGGGAGAGCCTCAGAGGAGTGTGAGGGTGAGATCTGACCATGTGCAGGTGTGAAGTGAACCCGGGTCAGGACAAAGGGACACAGATGTTTGGGACCACGAGTGTGTCCAGTAGAGGATTAGATAATGCCAAAATGTCTTCATTATACTGCAGTGAGATGGATTTATATGGGCAGTTTATTAATATATAACGTCTGTGGGAGATTATACAAAAGCCTGAGTTAAAGCCGCCTGTTTACCTGTTACTGTCTGAAAAAACAAACTAGTAAAAAAATAATGATTTAAATGTAAACCTATTAGTGGTCCAAAGTTATTCCTCATTTACCTTATGCACCTGAAGCACACTTCCTGATTTGTGGAAGATAAAACTTTATAATTAGATACAAACAGCACACGTAATCTCATTACAAATTTAATAATGACGCATCAGATTTATACAGCACTTTTTGGACAGAAATTAGAAATGGGATTGGCCCTTAGTCAGGATGATTTTGTGTATAGTGCATATTTAGGTTAGACCTTTCAATTCCACTGTAACTTTCCTGTCACAGTACGTTTAATGCCACACTTTGAAACATTTTAAGCAAATAAGTAACAATTCGGGTCGTCTCCTGTGTTCGCTACAGTATTTTTTACCCGTCACTCAGACTGCGACTGGCTCCACTTTACCAAATCTTCATGACAACCTCCAGGACTGTGCCTATTAGCTACTCTGATATGAAAAGGTTTGTGAAGCCCACCGTAAATCAGGCAGGACGGTGCCCAGCTGCTCCCCATGATTACACCTCTGCCCTGGCACTGAGGGGGCACCGAACCGACCAATGAAAAACCAGAATAACATGCAAATCCTCCGACACATTTTCTCCATTCCACTGTGACGTTATTCCTCCACTTTTTGACTGTGAACTTGACGGACGAGCAGATTGGTGCTGGAGAGTTTGATTTTGCAAGTCAAGTTGGTTCACTTCACAGGATTTGGAGACTGCATTAGCACATTGTCTTTTTATGTGAGCCTTCTGTCAGTCAGTCTGTGTGGGTTCAGCCGAGTCGAAGTCCAACTTTGAAATATGGATTTTTTAAGTGAGTCTATGGACAAAGAAGGAAATGTCACAGCTCCTTAAAGGGCCCATATTACACTATTTTCTGATGTAAATGATAATGTTTCCTCATCAAATACATACTTGGAGTTGTGTTTTGTTTCATTTGCACATGTTTACCACACAAATCCTGCATATTTAGGCTGAGTTCTGCTTTAGCTAACTTGAAAACTGCTTCGTGACATCACAAGCAGAGCAGAGAATTTTGAGCTTTGGGGATGTAGACAGATACATCTCTCTTAATAATAAAGGATTACTCAAACATGTGTGAATGAAACAAAGCAAACTCCAGGTCTGTTTCTGATGAGGTAACAACTTTATAAAATGGCTTAAAACTCACAAGAGGCAATGTCAGGGGTGTAATGGGTGTGGTACGTGGGGATAAGCTGTCCACCTACTTCTCCCAATGTGAGATATGAAAAAAAATTTATATATATAAAATAGCCTAGAATTTATATGTCAAAACGAAGCTATTGGCATTGGTCAAAACAACCTGCACAGGCTTATGATATATCCATTACTGTCCTATAGTGACCTGTGGCATGAAGGGACCAGGACTGAACCCAGGGCTGAACCAGAAGGACTAAACCTGGACCGAACTAGGACTAAAACAGAACTAAACCAGATCTAAATTGTGTCTAAACCAGAACTGAATCAAGACTAAACCAGGACTATATCAGTGTCGAGATGGGACTGGAGGTGTGCCCCCGACTGCCAGATGACTTGCCCATCATGCTTTGCGGACAACCTCCTCTGCGGGCTTGAGGTTCTCTCTCTCGCTCTCAAGTCCAAGATTAGTCCTGGATTAGTCCTGGTTTAGTACTGGTTTAGACCTGGTTTAGACTTGGTTTTGTCCTGTTTTAGGCCTGGTTCAGTACTGGTTCTGTTCTGGTTCAGTCTTGGTTTGGTCCTCCTGGTTCAGTCCTGGGTTCAGTCCCTACCACTGCTCAATGTTTTATAATATAGGACATATTATGCACATTTTTGTAAATATTGAAGTGTATATTTTGAACTCAGGCAATGAGACAGGGACAGACTAATTGCACTATGGCTTTTTTCCTCACTACCAGAGGAACTCTCCTAATATTTCCTGTCAGTTGTGCCATTATACCTTTCCAAAACAACATATTGGATAATATGAATTCCTGTAACTGGAACATATGTGAGTGTCTGAAACTACACCAGATAGTAGCAACCCAAAAAAAAAAAAGAATAAATTAATGAAGTTCAGAGAGATTTCTTGAGCCTGTTGTAAGTGTGTGTCTCCAGTGTGAGTCCAGACAGAGCAGGACCGGCCCAAACACAGGGCTGAGCCTGAGGAGCCCCGGGCACTTCAGTCTGTCACTGACTCACTGTGTTCCACAGACACCTCTCAGCACCGGGTCAGACAAGGCTTAATTGGAGACTCAGGTGAGAGAAAGAGGAGAGAGAGAGGAGGGAGGAAAGAAAGAGAGAGGGAGATTGTGTTTGATAGATGGAGAAAGAGAGGAGAAAGAAAAAGAGGAGAAAAGAGAGAAACGCCTTTGCTTGCAGACTCAGGTGAGAGACAGAGAGGAGAGAGAGAGAGAGTGAAGGGAGAGAGAGTGGGGAAAGAAAGAGATAAAGAGAGATTGTGTCTGATAGAAGAGAGAGAGAGAGAGAGAGAGGGGAGAAAGAAAAGAGGAGAAATAGAGATAAATGCCTTTGCTTGCAGACTCAGAGAGAGATAGAGAGAGTGAAGGGAAGAGGGAGAGTGAGTGAGGAAAGAAAGATAGAAAGATAGAGTTTGTGTCTGATAGATGAGAGAGAGAGGAGAAAGAAAGAGGAGAAAAAGAAAGAAATGCCTTTGCTTGCAGACTCGGGTGAGAGAAAGAGAGAGAGAGAGAGCGTGAAGAGAGGGGGGAGAGGAAGTGAGGAAAGAAAGAAAGAGAGATTGTGTCTGATAGATGACAGAGAGCAAGAGAGGAGAAAGAAAGAGGAGAAAAAGAAACATTTTGCTTGCAGACTTAGAGAGAGAAAGAGCGATAGAAGGGAGAAAGAGAGGAGGGAGAGAGAGACATTTTGTCTGATAGATGAGAGAGAGAGAGGAGAAGAGAAAAGAGGAGAAATAAAGAGAAATGCCTTTGCTTGCAGACTCAGGTGTGAGAAAGAGACAAAGAGAGTGAAGGGAGGAGAAAGAGAGAGAGAGAGAGAGGAGGGTGAGAGAGTGAGGAAAGAAAGAAAGAAAGAAAGAAAGAGGGATTGTGTCTGATAGATGTGAGAGAGAGAGAGTAGAAAGAGAAAGAGGAGAAAAAGAGAGAAATGCCTTTGCTTGCAAACTCAGAGAGGGAGAGAGAGTGAAGGGAGGAGAAAGAAAGAGAGGAGGGAGAGAGAGTGAGGAAAAAGAGAGAGAGAGAGAGAGAGAAAGATTGTGTCTGATAGATGAGAGAGAGAGAGGAGAAAGAAAAAGAGAGAGATGCATTTGCTTCCAAACACAGAGATAGAAGGGAGGAGAAAGAGAGAGATGAGAGGAGTAGGAAAGAGAAAGGGCTGAGAGAGGAACAGAGAGAGGAAAAGGGACAGGGGCTTCTCTTTGACCGGCCCCAAACTCTGGAACAATCCCCCCCATGTCTGACCAGCCCCCACACTGGAGTATTTTAAGTCTCACCTTATTTTCTGACTTTTAATACCACGTGAGTTGTGTGGTCCTGCGTCTTTTATTTATTCTTTTACTGCTATTTTATGATTTTTACGCTTTTGCTTTTATTTTATTTGACCGTTTTTTTTTTTTGTGTTATGACTGGTATGACTAAATTTGAGCACTTTATCGTTTTGTTGTTTTCATTTTATGATCTCTGTGCAGCACTTTGGAAACTGCTTTGTTTGCGGATTTGGATTTGGATAAAAAATAGATTAGAGGGAGATGCCTTTGATGGGAGACTCAGGAGGGATGGAGAGAGAGAGAGAGAAAAATAGGAGGAAAGAAGGAGGAAAGAGAGTGAAGGGTCACAAATTGGCTGTAGTCTGTCAGAAACCTGTGCCGAGAGCAGCCGAGTGACGAGTTACAGACCTTTATATGAAAGAGAGAGAAGGAGAGAGATGGTTTCTAGATGATAATTGAAGAATTGTTCTGTAAAATTATCTCTCTCAAATAGAAACCGTGTGAGAAACTGAATGTCTTCTCCACGTTTCACTCTATACCGTTTCATTTCCCTAATCCCGACAATAATAATAAGCTTCTAAATGTGTGGATTTTTGGTTTGTTTTTGCTTCTGTCTTTGCTACAGTGGCAACTCTGGAAACAATGACTAGTATCCCTTCTGTCACAGCCACAAACTTTTGAGAAAATGTAACCCCATCACTCCAACTCAAACAGTTGGTTTACAGACCATCCTGGATAGTAAAAGTGTCGATCTAGATATAAATTATTTAAAAGCTAAAAAAAAAAGGTATAAATGATATGTCTTTTGCTTAAAAACAACACGCCGCTTTAGGGTTGTGTCTGAGGGATAAGTTTTAATATTATCATCTGTTTTCTTTAGCAATATATTGTACTTCAAAATGATCGTGACAGCCTGAATTTTTTATCAGTTTAGAGGTTTATTTGTGGCAGAAAAATACCTTTTGGAAACAAGCATTCTCACGGAGAGCTGGGTCACCTCTCCGCAGATATAACTTGTTCTGACCTGGTTCTATAGGGATGGATATATTTAATGGAAATAAAATGGGAAATACAATAATATCTCCATGGAAACAGACCCTCCACCTGAAAACTCACATTTACTGCATCTATGTGTAATTTTTTTTCTATCACTGGGATTTTCTTGTGCTGTTTTTCCGAATCTGATCTTTGTTTTATGCTCTTCAAACTGTATAGAACAATGTGATGTGCGTCAATCAAATTAGACTTTTCCTTTCCATTAGAGCGGCTGGGTAATTTTGATTGGATTAGCAGTGTAATGTCACTGGGAAAGGTCACAGTGCTGTGTGTACGGGGCCCGGCTCTACTGTGTGTTTGTCAGAGTTAGACCAGGTATTGACAAATGAACAGAGACAGAAAAGCAGGAGAGACGAGGGGAGGAGAGAGGAAGGAGAGGAGACGAGGAGAGAAGGAGGAGTAGTAGTAGTAGTAGTAGTAGTAGTAGTAGTAGTAGTAGTAGTAGTAGTAGTAGTAGTAGTATTTGTAGTAGTAGTAGTAGTAGTAGTAGTAGTAGTATTTGTAGTAGTAGTAGTAATATTTGTAGTAGTAGTAGTAGTAGTAGTTGTAGTAGTAGTTGTAGTTTATTCAGTCATCAGCACCACAAAACAGAACAAAAGAAAACATAGACTACAGCTTCATAAATCATGATCCGAAAAGGTTTAGGCTGAAGTATAAAGTACATGTAACTCCTAACCCGAGCAAGAGGGGAGAGAGGAGAGGAGAGAGACGAGGAGTGAGGAAAGGAGAGAGTCAAGAGGAGACGAGAGCGAGCTGGGGAGAAGAGGAGAGGAGAGAGGAAGCAGGAAAGGGGAGAGGTAAGAGAGAGGAGAGAGAGCAGGAGGGGAGAGGAGAGAGGGAGCAGGAGAGAGGAGGAAAGGAGAGAGACGAGGGGTGAGGAGAGGGAGTAGGGGAGGGTTGAGAGGAGACGGAGAAAGCAGGGGAGGAGAGGAGAGGGAAGGAAGGA
>JACN01012303.1:0-27909 GCA_000787155.1 Scartelaos histophorus | reverse complement strand
TTTAATGCCTAGAAAATCTGATAAAAAAATAAAAAACAATTAAAATTATAATTAAGCAGGGTACCTAACATTTTTTTAATTAAATGGAAATCATTATTTTGGATTAATTTGAGCGTTCCTGTTTATAGTGTCTGTAACTGTGTTTGATGTTATAGTCTGTGTGTGAGTTGTTTATTTGTGCGTGCGTGTCATGCTCGCAGACTGTGATGCTATCAGCGGATATGAACACCACTATTTATAAATCTCCTCCATCTCAACTCTTGGTGTGCCGTCCTGCCCCGGGCCGGCTGTGCACGTCACAGCAAAAAAACTGCCTACATGAGTCAAGAAGATTTTACTACATTTATTTTGTTTGCATGTTTAGAGTTTGGATTCATTTCAAGAGATTTTTGACAAGTTTCAAAAATTCTTGAGAGCTTTGTGACTTGTTATGAAGTTGTTATGAGTGTTTGAGTAATCCTTTATTATTAGTTTACGTCTCCAAAGCTCAAAATGCTCATGTAGTGGTAGTTTTTAAATGAACATCTACCTTTTTCCTTTTGTTAAGTAGAGATGGGCATTTCCAGGCGGTTTTACATTATCCAAATGATTGTAGTGAAGGTGTACGGAGATTAAAAACACAGGAGCACTTCCTGTCTCATCACACGACATCAGAAGGTGGAACAGTGTGTTTTCTGTTTGAAAGAAGAATTAAATATGCAGCGTTTGTGTATTAAAGATCTATGAATGAAACAAAGCACAACTCCAGGGTGTTTTGTTTAATGAAGAAAAAACATTATAACACAGAACATAGTGTAATAAGAGCATTTAAGTTGGAGTTATTATCAAAAATGTTTAATTTTTCATTTTCATTTTCATTTTTCGCAGAACATAGTGTAATAAGAGCATTTAAAGTGGAGTTATCATGAAAAATGTGTAATTTAATGTGTAATTTTACTTTAAACAAGAAAATGCATTCTAACAAACCAAATAAATACTAACAAACTAAACCAAAATCTACTCCTAAATACTAAATGAATGTTACAAGTCAAAATGGCTAATCCTGAATAGAAGCGATTTTAACAGATTTTTGCAATACAGGTTTGATTTTGGGAATAGCAGAGGTGCTGTGAAGGCGTCAGACGGAGCGTTGTGTTGTGTTTAAGCGCCGTGAGCCTGGAGGTGCGAGCGCTAAACAAGAGACATGTCACACTGCAGAAGGCTGCAATGGGAACAGATCATTGACTGTCTCCTCATGTCACTCATACGCCAGTGCTACAATTATACCCAATCACGCCACTCTTAGTCACTGCTTGTTTCTCTCACAGCGTATATAACCCTAGAAACACTGCTTTAGAATGACTGGTTCTTAAAGGCAAGGAAAAACAAAACTAGTTCATTTTAAACAGTTTGCAGTGATCCAAAGTTATCCCTCGCTTTACCCATTTTTAGCATCCTAATTATTCCCTACATTTAGTTTATGAGCACTTTACACAGTTTTCAGGATCAGAGTTTTGTCATCATGCTATTGCTTACAACAGCAAGCATGCTAATAGCTCAATTCCTGATTTTATAAATGAAAAATAACACACTAAGGCTATGGGGGACTGCTGGGATTATCAGAGGCCACAGTGGGGCAGCAGTGGCAAAAACTGTTGTTGTCTTTTTAAAACATATGTGTCAAACTCAAGGCCCGTGGGCCAAATGTGGCCCGCCACGTCATTTTGTGTGGCCCGCCAGAGTTTAAATGTGTCTAAAAATAAATAGGTCAAAAGCGTGCATTGACAAAAAACTACATTTCCTACAATGCCTGTCAATGCCATAATACACTTTTTATTAGTCTAACTAATAAAAACAACACCATTAATCTTTTTGGAAAATCTGGAGCAATTTGCTCTAAAATCATAAAAAAGTTATAATTTAATTAACTAATTAATCAAAATCTATTCAACAGATTTGCATTTATCTGTTCAAATATTTGGACTTATTGCTATTTTTGAGGAATATATGCCACAAGTTTTCTGATCCGGTCCCTTTGGGATCGAAGTAGGTTGGATATGGCCCCCGGACCAAATGAGTTTGACACCCCTGATTTAGAACATTTCACCCACATTGCCTAATATGGTTGGAGAGGCTGATGGTGCAGATTGGCAGTCTTGTTTCAGTCAGTCTGCCTCCAATTGCAGCTCACCAACAGTGAGTATGGACTGAATAAATAATGTACAGTTTACAGTTTTGTGCTGTATAAGACTAATGCATTCTTATATTTGGATGCAGACGGACACAGTGTCTCATTTTGACCCCAAGAGCTGCTTCACTACTGCGGAAAAACACATTTTATTTTACTACATGAAAAAATCAACCTTTTTAACTAGACTGAGAGCAGGTAAATGAGGTCGATATGAGGTGTAATCCAAGACCAAAACAGATCTGAGTGGGATTTAACCAGCACTGAACCAGGTCTAATCCATGACTAAAAAGAGTGAAAATGCAAAAGCAGTTTAAGTAATTAGTGCTTAAAGTCCTATTGCCTCACTATTAAAGCTATCATCTGTTTAATCAGTTTTTTTTCAGTAGATGCCAGATAATTTTTCAGTTTTGAAGCATATATATTTTACGTTTACGCTTTGAGTGACCAGTTATCAAGGCATGTGGTTTCAGAATTATCAATTATTCGAACCGTCGCCAAATCAATTAACAATTTAAGACAAATGATCCCATCTTTTCACTCTTTAAAATGTTGCACATAACAAAAAAAGCTCACATCTGAAGTACTGAAGTAGCCATTAGCAAAGTAGCCAATTACAATTATCGATTCAATTTGTCTTTTATATATACAGATGGTCAGCACATTATCACCGTCATGTTTAATTTTTATTGTCTATGCTTTTTACGCGTTCAAATCTGGGAGTCATATTTATCCAATATCTTTGTCTCCTCCTGCGGGCGAGTATCTGTGACAGTTAAAAATAATTCGACTTTATTATTAAATGAGCATCTGTTTGATTGTGTTCTTCAGAAGCCCGGAGTGATTAAACACAGTAAATAGTGAACACATGGGCGACGAGATGCACAAATACAAAAGAAAAGGTAAGCGCGAGACGTGACCTGTAATTAAATAAGGATGGTTTTCTGAGGGGAGCTGAAGCAAGGAGACTTAGCTGTAATGATTAATTATACATAAATGACATACTTGAGCAGGGAAATTAAACGAAGATGAGATAAACCTGCAGGTGTAAAACTCTGAGGAGAATGTTGCAACATAAAGTTCAAGAATCATGCAATTATCTACTATATCGCAAAAGCTCAAAATGCTCTGTTCCACTTTGTGATGCATGTAGAGGTAGTTTTCAAGTTATCAGCTTTTACCCTTTATTATGGAAATTATCCAAATGATTGTAGTGAAGGTGTATTTGAAATTTGAAAACACAGTTGAGCACTTTATTACCATAAAACATCAGAAGGTGTTTTCTGACTGGTAGAAGAGCAAGTCTAAATATGCAGAGTTTGTGTTAAACATGTGTGAATGAAACAAAACACAATTCCAGGTCTGTTTGTGATGAGGAAACAGCATTACCGTATTTTTGGGGTGATAAAGGTCACTGGATTATAAGTCGCAGTATCAAATAATATGTCAGTTGTGTCATTGTCCACACATAAGGAGCATCGGATTATAAGGCACAATAAGAGAAACAAAACGTGTGTCGGATAAATGGAACTTTATTCAGGTCATTTACAATAACTCTCAGTTGTAGCTAACACAAAAATACAAGTTTAACAGTTGGTGATTTGGGCATCAAACATGCCCGGATCCCTCTCAACATTGTTCAGTTTTAACACTAAAATACAAAAACTGAAATCTGCATGGTGCATGTCTCTTAACAGGTGCATTTTGGGTCCTTGAACACCACACGGCAGAACTACCGGTATGTTGCACAGTCGCCCTATATGTGGCCAACATATTACTCCTCCTGACTCGCCCACTAATACCTTATTAGACTAATGTGGACAACATCAAATTGGTTGGAGGTTAAACACAACCAAAGGTCACACATAAGGCCACTGGATTATAAGGCCACTGTTGATTTTTGAGAAAATGTCATGATTTTAGATGCACCTTATAGTCCGAAAAATACGGTATAACAGACCAGAATAGCGTAATGTGGGCCCTTTTAAAAGACTTAATAATAGACATTAAATCTAATACAATATTGTGAAAGTAAAGTAAAGCTAGAAGGCTACAAAACTAGCGCAGTTATGTACAGTCCCGCATATGGACAATAATATAATACAAGGAGGAGGTACAGTGACTTCAGCGTTATTTCTAATATATGGAAACAATAATGGGATGATTCACATTATGCAGCATTATCACATGTCGTTAACTAAGCCAGATTTGTGTAACTATTTCTAGCTACCACAAGATGGCTAAAATCATTTACATAGAATAGAAAAAGAAACTAAAACAAGAAACACAGTGAGATCCAGTTCATGGTGGTATCCTGCGTGTGACGACACTTTGTGAGGGGATTGTGATTGTGCGTTATTTTTAACTGAAGATGAAAGAGTCTATAAATAGAGTTATAAACCTTGGGCTGGATTTGCGTCGTACACATGTGCAGGAGACATTGTGACGTGGGTAATGTTGCCTCACATCAGGAAGGTCCGGCGGTTCTATGTGTACTGGGCATGTATTTCACTGTATCTGGGTGGGTATTTTCTGGGCACTTCCCCATCAACCCAAAACATGCACAACAAGTCAAATCCTCCAGCTGAGGGTTGTGAAGAAAGTCTAACTCAAGATCTGGAAAAGGGTCAAGATCTTTGAAAAGACAAAAGACAAAAAAAATAAATAAAATGTCCCTTAACCCTATTCCCCATTTTAAAGATTTAAAAAACCTTTGTATTTGAGAACCAATAAACCTTTGAATTATTTGCTTACATACAGTATACAGTCTATATGTCATTGTACAGTTTTATTATACAGGATTTCTCAGAAAGTACTGGACGGATCTTCATGAAATTTTTACCAGAGGTAGATCTTGGCCCAAGGATCACTCCATTAAATTTTGGTGATGATCTGGATCTGGACCTGGAATCTGAATATACAATCTTAGTAAGATTTCTCAGAAACTACTGGCCAGATCTTGATGAATTTTTTCCCAGAGGTAGATCTTGGCCCAAGGATCACTCCATTAAATTTTGGTGATGATCCGGATCCAGATCTTGATTCTGAGTCCACGTCATCCCTTGGCGGAGATCAGAAATCTCGGTTTGCTCTTGTTTTCTACTTTTGCGAGCTGAAATGACACGGAGCAAAGGATCGTGGTCTACATAACTGCCTCTGCCTTTTTGTACGATCGTTTCAATAAAACCAGAAACCTGCAATTTTATGAACTACCAAAACCAACAAGCGTGCAACTTTTGGTACTGAAAATCTTGATGTTTGCTATATTCTTTCCATTCTTTGCAACTTTTAAACACAGATCATTGCCTTCGACCTGAACCTTACCCCTGCGTATTCCACCCTTCCAGTTTTATTTAGCGCTCTTGCATCGAGTGGGCTCCTGAGTCCCGGGTTATAACGGGGCCCGGTCTAAACTGTCCATCACCCATTCAAAATACTACCTTCCGGGCGCCCGTCTTTTCCCCTCAAAACTGCGTCTGGTGTGAAGAGTGAAATCGTAGCCCATCTCCTCGGTGTCGCTAGCGTGTGTGGAATGCAATGCGCTGAAATCTCATCCAAAATAAAGCAGTGTGAGTTTGCAGGTTGCAGAGTGGATGTAGTCACGCTTTAGCTTTGACTGGTTTGTGAGGAGAAGATGAGCTATTTTGAGATACAAGCTGGAATTCGAAGTTTAGTTTGATAGTTTGACAAGTGGCATGTCGCAATGTGTCGTGCCCACAAGCATGAAGGTAGTGTGAGTTGTACCTGTAGACTATGTAAAAAAGCACACAGCTAACCCGCTAGCCGCCACGTTCCAGCTCCACTGACTCTCGACTTTACATTGGAACGTTTTGGTCCCTTTTTTTGTAACTGCAGCACTGAGCCTCGTCATTTTAGTCATAAAATATTTGTATTAACCCGCTCTACATGTACATAAATACATTTCTATTCTCCAAATTCGCTCCTCATTTGATTGGAGCTGAACACCATGGCTCGTTTAGTCCACTTCTTTATTCTGTCTATAGCTGTACCTGATTTTTGTCCATGTATCTGAGCAAAATGAATCTTGCCCCACTATATCCAATCCAATCCACTTTACACAAATACTGCACAAATACATATTAAAAGCAACAATAATAATTTAATGATAAAATAAACACTCAGATTAAATTAAAACAATAAATCTTTAAAATCAAATATGAGCAAAACCATAAGATAGCAATAAATAAATAAAAACCCTTAAAATAAACAAACATACATAAATAAATAAATAAAAACCCTTAAAATAAACAAAATAAATAAATAAGTAAAAACACTTAAAATAAACAAAAATAAATAAATAGGAACCCTTAAAAAAATAATAAATTCAATAAATTAATAAAAAAACAAAAAACAAAAAAAACAACAAAAAAAAACATGCGGTGTTAAAATCCAGAGAATAAAAGTGACTTAAAACATTATATTACAGATATATTCTAATGGCAGCTCTTAGGGCCAAATGAGATTGCTGTGTATTGTCTACATTTAATCATAAATACTTTTTTATCATCTGGGAAGCAGGAAGTGAGCTGTTAGCATGCTAGTTGTTGTAAGCATTACTGTGATGACAGCTCTGGTTTGTGAAAAGCGTCAGGTACAGCGCCTTTACTGGTCATTCATCTATTTTATTAGTAAAGATCCACTATATAACTTTTCTAGTAGAAGCTCTTGGATCTGGCATGTTCCACAATATGGCATTAAACTTATTACTTTGTATATCAATGAAATGTAGCCTAGATTCTGTTTAGTTTTACATCCAGTTTGTTGTAAGTCATTGCTCCAGCTCTATACCTGTAGTTTCCAATGGCCTTTTAACTGGTTCCTATCTTATCTTTAAAACGTGGTCATGTCAGTAATTCACAAAGGAGTCACTGTTGTCAGATGAAAAGACTTTAAGCCCCAGATTTGACATGGCAAGTTTATGGAGCTAATCCCTAAGAAAATGATGTCAAGGTTCAACATTTGTGAATATTTTTTCCAGTGAGTGTTCCACCGCCACCCCCTCCATCTGAAATGATTACGATCAAATTCAAATACTACGTGAGCGCAGTCTTTTCCGATAACGCAAACATTTTACATAATCAACAAACTCTCTTTTCTCTCCACAATGCACAGTTGGCTATGATCTATACAGAAAGTGATGTATTCTAGCCCCTCCCCTCACTCGCTTTCCTCTTCCTCTTCACTCGGGCACCGCTTCCTCCTTTCAACCCCATTAAATAACAGTGACCGAACATCGAGCCGAACCACAATACAATTAAGTAGCGACGTACGTATGTGTACTACAAAAACTACAACACAGCAATAACGTAAATAGTATATATTTTTCAAAGCGTATCAACATGGGAGGAATGCTAGGTCATGCATGCGAGGGTGCAATTACACAGCGGCCACGGGTCTGGTCATAGTATGAAGTCATATCTACTGCTACTACTACTACTTCTTCTTATACGCTTGGTGGATGTCTGCTCTTGGCCTATTTCTAAATCGCATTATTTCCACGGCAACATGGATGGAGAATTTCTCTGCTCTATTTGGCTGTCGCTTTAAGAATATGATTTACTTTATTGAAGAAGTATGTTGTTATAGCCACATTTTTTCAAACATATTTTTATACAGCAGTTTTATATTCAAATGGAAACTTATGTGCAAATGTGATTTTTTAAAATATATATTTTTAGGTCCTGTGTCAAAATTATTCCATGTGACTTGTATCTTGCCATGCATCTGCAACTAATTATGAAGTGCTCTGTTGTCCAGTAATCAGGAAGTGCATGTTAGTATGCTAGTTGTTGCGATGGTTAAAAGAAAAAATGCATAAGGTCCATAAGGAACAACTTTGTACCACTGCAAACTAGCTGTATTTACAAGTTTTAAGAAAGTAAAAAGCAGGTACTGCATCTTAACGCCACAAATACTGGAGGGAAGTGTGAAAATAATTGCTCCTTAACACGAAACTTAATTTTGATAATATTACGAAAGCACATTTCAGTTTTGATGTTTTCATTCAATTTCACAAATAATTTCAAATTTTGGATTTTTACTCTTTTCGTTAATGGATTTCCAGCTTTTTTATTTTGACCAATAAGAGTTGATCAGCACTTTTCACATAATGTACTAGCATCCTAACGGTGCACTACCTGGTAATCAAATGATAAAAATGCTTTGTAATTAGACGCAGACACACAGCGGACCTTAAAAGCTGCTTACACAATATGTCTGTACTAGAGCAAGACACATTTGCAGTAGTGCAGTAAATCAGATACATACTGTACTTCAGGCTACTTTACTGGCGACATGTAATACTTTAAAGTTAGCAATAGCCTATTTATAACTTTCTCCCTTACTTTACCATAGTACCCAAGTTTGTCCCATATGTCTAGTCGGGCTTTAACCTTTACATCAGTGCTTCGTCTGTGCTGTTGTTTTCTCCCTGTCTGTCAGCATCCTGTCACACACACACCACACACACACACACACACACACACACACACACACACACACACACACACACACACACACACACACACACAACACACACCACACACACACACACACACACACACACACACACACACACACACACACACACACACAGCTCTCCGCTAGTCTATCATAATTAGAGAGCAAAAAGACAAGTGGTGTCAAGATAGGCCATGTGTGAACCGGCTGACATTTCAAGCTCGCACAAAACGCGCACTGGGAGTACACACTGAAGATACCATTTAGAAGTACAGGCTCCGTACTGTTATTGCACCCTGTGGAGAGTTAAAGGTGGACCGTGGAACTTTACTGTTGCGGTTTGTCACGGAGATGGAGTTGCTTCTTCCAGAGCGTTCTGCAGTACGCCATTAGACTTCTATTTGACTTACTTTTTTTCAATTGCAGGTTTTATCGCTAAACTGACACATTCTTACTGTGAGCGGCATCGCCTCTTCGCAGATCTGACTCGTTTGTCAGCATGAAAAGACGTGTGTTTTAATGCCATACCGTGGAACATTCTACACCAAAGCAATTACCGGGTGACAGCTTCCCGTAGTGTGGTGCCATTTTGAGGACGGTTGACCTTTCAAAAGATGTATTATTTTATTTCAAATTGTCAATCGCTATGACAACGGTCCAAACTTGTCACCATTCTGAAACCCATGCATATAATGTGGATGGAGACGAGCAGGTGACAGACCCTCCACCAGAAAAGTTACACTGTGCAGCTTTAATCAGAATAGCAGCACTGACAAAATTTGCAGCTATGGTGAAGTGGTGTATGAAGAGAATTAACGATTTGTAAGGAAGGAAAGGAGATGGAGAGGCTGAGGAAACTGTTGGTTTTGCTGCTGCGGTTGAAGACTGAAAGGATGATGGTAGTGGCCTATAAGTGAAAAAGTAGAACAATGCAATCTTGTTTTAATTACCGTAATTTTCGGACTATAAGGCGCATCTAAAATCATGACATTTTCTCAAAAATCCACAGTGGCCTTATAATCCAGTGGCCTTATGTATGACCTTTGGTTGTGTTTAACCTCCAACCGATTTGATGTTGTCCACATTAGTCTAATAAGGTATTAGTGGGCGAGTCAGGAGGAGTAATATGTTGGCCACATATAGGGCGACTGTGCAACATACCGGTAGTTCTGCCGTGTGCTGTACAAGGACCCAAAATGCCACCATTACCATGCAGATTTCAGGTTTTGTATTTTAGTGTTAAAACTGAACAATGTTGAGAGGGATCCGGGCATGTTTGATGCCCAAATCACCAACTGTTAAACTTGTATTTTTGTGTTAGCTACAACTGAGAGTTATTGTAAATGACCTGAATAAAGTTCGATTTATCCGACACGCGTTTTGTTTCTCTTATTGTGCCTTATAATCCGATGCTCCTTATGTGTGGACAATGACACAACTGACATATTATTTGATACTGCGCCTTATTATCCGGTGCACTTTATAGCCCCAAAAATACGTTAGTTTTATCGACTTAACTTGGTTTAGATCTTTTAACTTTCAGTGCACTCTCTTCCCTGCATTCCCACTGTTTTTGATATAACTTTAGCACTAGATTGGTCAATAGTTTGGAAGAAAAAAACTTCAAAACCTCAAAAAAAATCCCTCTTTTGTCTTGTTTAAATCCACAAAAATACACCAAATTCGAGTCATTTTAGCTTCAGATTTTTACAGTAAAGAGGGATTTGAAAGTGCATTTATATGACTCAGATGCAATGGTTAACATGTCACGGGATCAAATTTTCTGTTGGATTCTACGCTCACATTTGATAGTTTTTACATTTCGTCCTCATTTGAACCGCCGCTCTTACTATACAGACTCATTACAACTCCTGTTAAATGAATGGGGTAATTTGTCCACCTGTATTAGCGCCGGAGTTCACGTCTAGCTTCAGAGTCTAGTGGAAAATGATCGTAGCTCAGGTTTAATGGAGTAGCTACAATGGACTATACAGAACTGGCTCTAGCTCCACGGCGCACCGCATCAATCCAATTTAGGCTTAATTGAATTGTTCTGGGCCCCCTCATCCATATATTTCTCTACAAGAATCTTATTACACAGCGAGTCTGCCAAACTTTTAAATGTCTTGATGTTGATTGATTTTTTTTTTTTTTTCTGGAGATGAATTAGTTGTGATATAAAAAGAGATGCTATGCAAACAAACAAAAGAGGGATTTTTTTTTGTTTTTTTTTTGCAGGATGTGAAGTCCACGTTCTTCCAGTTCGGGGCATCCATCCAGCAGGAGGCGCTGCTCATGCTGAACATCATGGAGGAGTACGACTGGCACATCTTTTCCATAGTGACGTCCAAGTACCCGGGCTATCAGGAGTTCATCAACATCCTCAAAACCACAGTGGATAACAGGTACAGTGGGTTTAATTTGTGTAGAAAATAAAAAAATAGACAGCATTCATGAAAAAAGGTGTACAGATTTGAAGGCAATTCCAAAAACTTTTTATTTTTAAATCTGAATATGACAATTACAACTGAACCCAGATTACCAGTGCCTTTAAATACACATGGAGACACATAAAAGTTTTCTCAGTCTTTTTAGGTAGCGATGTTTCAGATCAAAGAGAATATTTTTAGGTTTAAACCAGATGGATTTTAGCATCGAAACTGGCAACCCAACTGAGAGACTCGCGTGAGGCTCATTCTGCATTCTGATTGGATAATCGTCCAAACCCAAAACATCAAATTATAACTTAACTCGCCCATTTTGTCCCATGTTTTAAAATTAAGAATAAATCAGCCTTACGATTATTTTGATTGTTGTGATTGAATAACAGCGATATTTAATTTGTTTTTATCATATTTGGGTAGGAGTTTCTGAAACACCTCCAGTTCCATCTTTGCTATTCTTCTGCACAGAGTAAAATGATCAATAAATCGGACTTAGTTATAAATACAACAGCCGTTTTCTCATGGTCAATCACGTGTCCAAAATCTATTAGCGTATCTATTCTTGTGGAAGGTTTTAGAGATATTGAGCAAAGGTTTAGGGCATTGTTAAATGCGACGTAGCAATCAGCAATTAGCCAATAAACTGCTATTAAGGTAAAGAGTGGAAGGTAAGTTAAAAGAGCAAGCATTAAAAATCACTTATGGGTTTTACTTGTAGTGCTCCTGTAATGTTGTGTCGGTTAAGCTGATGAAAATGTGGTTAGACTTTATTTGTAATAGTATTAGTAAAGCCACAAGTCAAAATGCACTGTTGTATTTGGGATGAGTTTTAGTGCTGTGAAGTATAAGGCAAAGTATAGTGGTAACTGTGTATTGTTAGAAGAGAGAAATTCTTTTAGTTTTTTGGGAAAGCAGAAAAAAGTAAAGGTCAGTAAAGGTACTTAGATGGTTTGTGTTTTCTTGGTCTATTTTTTATTTTTTCTGAGAAAGAGACAGAAAACTCAATTTGGACAGAATGTGCAAACAACAATTTTCATACGATTTGAGACAATTTGGGACATTAGATAAAACCAGAAAACTATTTTGCAAAACACGTTTTTGTTAATATAATAATTATGGATTAATTTGCTCCATTTGATGTCCCTTTCGTTAACAAAGTCACATTAACGCTGGCCTAAATCTAACAAAATCACTTTTGCTCAATTACACTAACACCTTCACGCAACAGTGGCTACAAAAACACTGTGCACACCTGATGGTACAAGAAGTGGCTCCTCCCGCTGGCAGGTGTCACATCTGAAGAAGACGTATTGTGCTTTTTCCTGCTTCAAAGTGAGAATAACAACCATGGATTATTATGTTACTATACTTTGGACATTATAAATCACAAATTAGGAGCCGATTCCTGCCTGTTATAATGAGCTGCTGTATCGATATATCACCAAGAGGATTTTTTGTGACCGCACTACAGTTTTGTTCACATATTCACCGTTTTGATGATAAAAATAAATTATCCACCATAATGAAAATTTGTGGCCGAAACCAAATAAAAATTAAACGCTTGGCTGAAAACTGAAACCGAATATCAAATGCAATTGTTAAGTTTTTCACTGTTTGCATAAATAGCCTAGAATAAAATTTTAGACGTGTTTTTAAAAGAAAGTATATGTTTATTTAACGTTCTTTCTTCTTTTCATTTGGAGCGTCTCCCACAGAAAAGAAAACACCTGGAGCCAACAAAACCTTTTTGACATCTAAAATGAGGAGAACACATCATTTTTTTACCTGTGTTCTCTGGATAAAAGACTATAGTATGCTGCCTTTATCAAATCAATTAAATGCTGCAGAGTGTCCATTCACATACACAGTCTACATATATATATACTTATATACTGCATATGACCTGCAGACGTTTAATTTCTTAAAAGTTTAACATGAACCATCTCCATCGTAGTAGAAGCACAGAACAGACTCACCATTAGCACATCCCTCTGTCACAGAAAGAACACATATAATCCAGTTGTGTCCTTTAGTCCGACAGAAGCTGACCACATTTTTTCATTTTTTTTTGAGTGCTTATAGTTTAAGCAATTTAGCTGTGTGGTTTTAAGTTTTGTTTCTGTTAAACTTAAACAAATGTGTGCAAAGCCGCATTAAACACATTAATACTCATTCTCTCTTTGAGTCCTCCTCGTAGGAAATAAAACTTAAATCATCCACCCGCAGTGAACCAAAACTATTCGGCTGTACTTTTACTCATTCCACCAAAAAGCAGAATGTTTTGCAATATTCAGCCGAATATATTCAGTTTCTGAATATTTGGTCCATCCCTAATAAAAATAGATGTATTTCATATTAACTTTGCACAATTAGTGGTATAACGAAATATTGTACTCTACTGTACACTGCATAAAAAGTATTTGGTTCTTGAAAAACAGCAATATAACAATTATTACATGTATCGCCGTACATATTGTGAGCCATGTATCATATTGAATCATGAGGGACCCTGTGAGTCCCAGCCCTATATCACACTCTGCAGCTAGTAGTAAAGTAAAGTAGTAAGTAAAACTAAATTTAGAATAACACTGCATAAAAAGTATATGTATGAATAGAATATAATAGAATAGAATAGAATAGGATAGAATAGAATTAAATGCAATAGGAGAGACATGTACTGGTGGTGAAAACAAAAAGATCGGAACAATCATGTCTTGAATCCAGAAGAATAAAGATTACTCAGACATACATGAAGCACTCTTAATACAACTTTGAGTGGGTAAATAAGAATGGAAAACAATTATAACTTATAGCTCTGAAAAGTTGATTTTGCACAATAAGTCTCCTTTACAATGCTTTTCCCACATAAATTCACTTTATGCTCCCTCTGTACTCAGAATACTGCACAAAGGTAATAAAATCCGAGCTTACAGTTAATGCTCTCAAACCCCACTTTAGCCTTGTTCCTTATGGGCACTGTTCAAGTCTATCCGTATTCTCCTCCATTATCTGTGGCAAATTTCCCAAGTGGCCCACCCAAAGTTTACTTTCAGAAGAATTACCTTGCTCTACTACCAATACTTTTATCTGCTTTGGCTTTCAAAAGGATCCTTAAAGTGAATGGGGATGACAGGTGCCTGATGCGCCTCTACATCACCACAACGGAGGGGAGACAAATAGGACGAGTCTAGTCATAATTTGAGCAAGAAATGTCAAATCTGAAATAGTGAAATATGCGCTGGAGAAAGTTGGTGGCGGAGTTTGATCTACTGAAACTGTGAAGAGTTTTTCATTAGCAGTTACTCAAAGGGATCTCATGCGCTCTTACATCAGCTGTCCATATAAAGCTGACACTGGTGAAAGTCATGTTGATAGGGGCCAGATAATGCAGTATTCTGGGTTTTTGAATGACTTTTTGGTCATCTCTAAGAATTTGTTGACTTCAGAGCTTGGACAAAGCCATGGAGCATCCACCAGGCTGTCCTCATCCTGTTAAATTAGTCGTTTCCTTCTGCCAATAGCCTTGATCTACAGATACATCCATGGGAGTGGATCTCTCCTTCACTGTGGTTCTCCTCGAGGTTTCTAGTTTTTTTCCCACTGGGTTTTTTAGCTTATTCTTAGTTTTCTAACCATGTGGAACACAGGTAAACGTCATAGAGGCAAACATGTGAATGTACGAAGCATTATTTTATGGTTAAAAGAAAATATTGCAATAATTTCGTTATCGCAATGCTTGACACCCGTATCACATATCGCATTCATTTTCAATATCGTGCAGCCGTAATTTTTTCCTTATTCTGCTTCATTCTCTGACATCTCTGTTTGCTAATTTAACAATTTTGTGAAGATTTTGGGCTATACAAAAATAAATTGAATTGAATAACAGTCCGGTTTGTGTGGGTGAGTGTAGTGCGGGCAGCCACAAGAGCAGCCAGCCACAGTCTCCACCAGAAAAGTGACATAGTGCACTATTGAGACTGTTTCAGGGTTCTCCTCCCTCCTCTACCTGTTGTCAATATCGGTGTCCTCCAGAATAAAGAATCATTTATGAAAGCACATATCATAAGCCCAATTACCTGCAATTACCCACCGTCGATTCCCCGTGTCGGCTTTCTGCCCAAGCGCACAGCCCACGTCATGCACAGACACTTCTGATTCTAATGAACCTCCATCACAGGCCACGCTATCAACTACGGCAAGCACAAGTGGCCATAAGAGCTCAGTGGTGGAGTATAGCACATCCTGTGAGACATGCAAGTGTGAAGAATACAGTTTAGATTGAGGTGATGGTGGCTCTGTGGGTGAGGGATTCAACAACTAACCAGACAGTGTCCAGTTTAAACCTCGCTCATATGAATACTACATTGTGTTTCTCGGACGTACGCCCTTATTCAAGTTGCATACAGTTTATGAAGCAGGATGTGACAGGAAGGGCATCTGATATCAAAATAAAACTAAAACAATGACTGATTTGAAGAGCAAAAAGATTAAATAACTATATAGAAAAACACTCCCCAAAAAAATGGCAAATAGAAACTGAAATATTAACATAAAACTATTGAAAAATAGTTTTGTAGATATACGAAAAATTATGAAAAAGTGAAAAAATAAAATGTGTAAGCTGTACAAATCTACACATGCTAAAGAAAATGCAACAGAAAAAAATAAAATATAACTAACTTAAAAAAGAGGGAAAGAAAGAATGAGTCTAAGACAATATTTCTGTGATTTCAAAGTAACCTACTTGGACTTGTTTGCTGTCTGGCCACTGTCTCGTAGTTCTCTCGTTGGGGACTTGTCCACTATTATTGCTTTGCTCCAGCACAAAGAGGACAGCACATCCCAGATCACTCTCTTGTTCCAACTCACTGTAGCACCGGTGACCCCCCGTTCCCCTGTAATACGACTTTGTACAACCCCGTCTGCGCCTTCTATTGTCGAAAGAGCTCGTTCTGCAAATAAGCCGACGTTTTGTCCATCATCATTTCAGTTAAGGACATGATTGCGGATTGTGAGCTCTGTGAAAGCGAAGCGAATTAGAGAGAAACTAAATTAGACACGTAAGATGACTTTAATGATATATATTTTTTTAAACAGGGAAATCTCCAATGCTTTTTCTTGTCCTGCTTGAGGAAAAAACACTAATGAATTCATGGAGTTGAAATTTCCCTGGATTGTTACGTCATAGATCGGAAACCCGGTAGATTCTTGTGCTTTTTAAGTATAAACTATAAAGTATTAAGTATAAACTATAAACTTTCTGACACAGACGTATATAGGCATGCTAGTAACGCTAATGCTAATTGTCTATAATTTTTTTCATGGTCAATTCCTGCAAATATAATAACTCAAAATGGGGACCTTGCTTTTTACTTTTTTTCTGAATGTGGATATTATTTTAAGTTACATTTCGACACCTTCCTAAAATAATCGTATTGTAATCGTAGTAATCGTAATTTTTTTCAGGTTTTTCAGGAAACACAAAAAACTCCCCCCAAAATTAAAATTTTGTTGCCAAGTAAACTTAGACAAAAAAGTGACTTAGACAATTATTTTAGGAAGGTGACGAAATGTAACTTAAACTAATATCCACATTCAGAAAAAAAGTAAAAAGCAAGGTCCCCATTTTGAGTTATTATATTTGCAGGAATGGACCATGAAAAAAGTTATAGACAATTAGAAATGGGACTAGCATGCCTATGTACGTCTGTGTCGGAAAGTTTATAGACTTCAAAAGCACAAGAATCTACCCGGTTTCCGATCTATGACGTAACAATCCAGGGAAAGTTTCAACAGCATGAATTCATTAGTGTTTATTCCTCAAGCAGGACAAGAAAAAGCATTGCAGAATTCCGTATTTAAAAAAATATATATCATTAAAGTCATCTTACGTGTCTAATTTTGTTTCTCTCTAATTCGCTTCGCTTTCACAGAGCTCACAATCCGCAATCACGTCCTTAACCGAAATGATGACGGACAAAACGTCGGCTTATTTGGATTTTACATTCAAATACCAAGGTGAGCAAAGTAAAAAAACTAAACAAAAAACAACAGCAACAAAAAAATAGGTCCACTTTGACTTGAATTGACATTGGCATGCTTAACTTTCTTTTGCTTCTTTATTTTTAAGTCTTTTTCCTTGTATTTGTCTTGCCCTTGGCCAAAGCCTCTTATTTGAGACGACATTGTACCAGAGTGAATAATATTAGGTGAGTTTATCTGAATAGAGTAATGAGGCTGTCTAAATGCCACATTTACTGGTTTGAATCTAATTGTCAAATATGAAAAACTAATTTGACTGTTCCATTTTGGTTTTTGTTTACTAACATTTACATATTAATCACTCACACGGACTAGTCATTTTGACCCAATTACAATTCTGTATGCTCTGTGTCATATTATTATTTGCGCCTCAGTGGGCAATTTATCTTTAGTTTCCGTTCGTTCCGTCGTCATTTTTCCAAAACGTGCTAAAACAATCGCAGTCTACGCTACCACGATTCGCGGTGTTGATGAGATTTCCCATTAATTCGGTGACAAAATACGGTCGCGAGAGAAAGATGTGACAATTGCCGGTGACTTTTGCGCCCTAGTATCAACAATCTCCCCATTAACGGCTCAGTAAATCAGTGTTCTGACCCTTTTAGAGTCAGGTCCAGCATTAGTTGACCTTGTCTCCAGCACTGAAACTAGACAACTGCCTTTATAAGTCCTTAGCGCCTCATACCTATTAGCATTCTCTTTGCACATAAGTATGATATTAATTACAGTGAGTCATTATAGCTGCCCTTGCCTGCACCTGGGCAAAGTTAATAGTCTATTAGTAAAGCATTAACATCCGATGGTTGTCCTCCCTGTGTGTTTTAGCTTCGGAGTGGGACCTGCAGAACATCATCGCTCTTAGCACAGTCAAGGGGGAGCTTTTTACTGGATTAGACCTTGGCAGGTTTGGGAGAGGGGAAGAGTCTGTTAGCAAACGACAACATCTCATGGTGTGTTGGCTTTTGAGGGAAACTTGCACAACTTAATCACCAAATCGCGCAGAAATGGAATATTCAATTAAATATATAGACTGTGGCGCTTGGACCCTTGCAGGTTTAGGCAAATGCAATAGATTTTTAGTGAAGCATTAGTAAAGTATTAGCCTTGTGTGCGTTAGTTTCATGGAACAGGACCTACAGAACATCATTAAACCAGATGTGATGATGGAGTAGATTATTATGTCTCAACTTGGTAATGATCCATCTTTTTTAGTTCAGACTTTAAGTATCCACTAAGACTGAAAATACCATCTATTTCCTTAACACGTTTGGATCAGTTTTATTTTAGTTTGGTTTTATTACCTGTCATTTATTTCTTCTGTAATTACATATAAAAGTTCAAACTTTATGAGACTTTCTCGACCGACTACGACAAATAGTCCAAACAGGATATTGGCTGACCCGATATTTGGAAGCTTATATCTGATCTAGGAAACTTTTCATTATCGGCGCAGATATTAGATACCAGTATCGGATCGGTGCATCCTTAATCTCATATACAGTATCGTGCTGTATATCGACACCTTCCTAAAATAATCGCATAAGTCATTTTTTTCAGGTTTTTTGGGAAACATAAAAAACTCCCCCCAACATTGTGAGGACATGAGTGATGCAAAAAAGTAAACTTAGGCAAAAAGTGACATAGGCGATTATTTTAGGGAGGTGACGATATGAAATCTTTGTGCTAAGAAGCTATATACCTGCAAAAGTGTATTTGAAAAGGAGAAAAATCGCATCACTGGCTTTTCCCTAGTGTGTTTTAGCTTTATGGGCTGTAGTCCTTTTTTGTTCAGTCGATTAATTGGTCTCTAAAGTTTAGACAAACACATTTTTGTTGTAGATATCCACTGCAGTAGAACAAAGAATGAATAGAAGAAACCATCGTTTTACCTCTGAAGATGTGGTTTACTACTACTTCTCTTCACTCTATGGTTTTTCCACCAGATTTTAACATTTTTGGGAGCTTTTCCACTGAAATCTTGCAGGTATAGCCAAAGTTGATAGTGTATTGTAAGTATTAACATCTCACAAATGTACTGCGGGTTTTACCGTGTTGGACTCACACTTGGAGAACATTATGAAGTACAAGAATATGGCTTCAGCAAATTTTAACAATAGTGATGTATTGAATTGAACTGAATACAGTGGATTCCTTCCCTTGTGGTGAATAAAAGATTGAGAGGCTGAGGTTGTTCATGATTCAACTGATGGTCAGGTGAAGAATTGCTTGATGACAAAGGGGAGGAATAATCGCTAACCATTACAGCTCCCCTTGCCTGCACCTGGCAAAAGTTAATAGGCTATTAGCAAACCATTACCATCTAACTGGTCTCCTCCCTGTGCGTTTCAGCTTCGTGGGTTGGGACCTGCAGAACATCATCACCCTGGACGCGGTGGAGGAGGACAGCCGCTCGCAGATCATGCTCAAGAAAGTGCAGTCTCCCGTGGTTCTCCTCTACTCCTCCAAAGACGAAGCCGTGATCATCTTGGAGGAGGCGCGATCTCTGGGCCTCACAGGATTCGGATACATCTGGATAGTTCCGTCCCTCACGACTGGCAACCCGGAGATCACCCCCGAAGAGTTCCCGTCGGGCATGATCTCCGTCTCCTACGACGACTGGGACTACCCCATAGAGGCGCGGGTGAGAGACGGGCTGGGGATTATCACGTCGGCGGCAGCGGCCATGCTGGAGGAGCACGGGGACATACCGGAGGCCAAGACGTCATGTTACGGCCCCATGGAGAAGACCAATAAGCTCCCGCCCAGCGCTCTGCACAAGTAAGTGGAGATAAAACGATGTGTAGGAGGATTAGAATGTCATTTTCAACGCAAAATGACCGTACCCTTTATGGTACCATTCAGATTCTTTCCTTTTACAAGTAGTTTTTGGAGTATCAATACTTGTTCAAAAGAGTACCGTATTTTTCAGACTATAAGGTGCATCTAAAATCATGACATTTTCGCAAAAATCCACAGTGGCCTTATAATCCAGTGGCCTTATGTGTGACCTTTGGTTGTGTTTAACCTCCAACCCATTTGATGTTGTCCACATGAGTCTAATAAGGTATTAGTGGGCGAGTCAGGAGGAGTAATATGTTGGCCACATATAGGGCGACTGTGCAACATACCGGTAGTTCTGCCGTGTTATTACAATGCAGATTTCAGGTTTTGTATTTTAGTGTTAAAACTGAACAATGTTGAGAGGGATCCGGGCATGTTTGATGCCCAAATCACCTGACATATTATTTGATTCAGCGCCTTATAATCCGGTGCACTTTATAGCCCGAAAAATACGATACTTTTTACAAACAAAGGGTGGAATATGAATAAAAATTCAAATTGAAAAATGCCTGATGAGCTTTTTGACAATTTAGAAGCTCCAGATAGCTTTTATCCAAGTTCAAGATTCAATACAACTGGTATTTATTGTAGTATTTAATCATTTAAAGTTGCACTGTGTAACTTTTCTGGTGTGGATTTTGCCATATGCTTTTTTCATGGAGATACTGCTGCTTTTCCACACTTGTTTATCTCGCAATAATTCAATTACAGATGTTTCTATTGCTAAAACATGCACTGTGAGCAGGCTTGCCTCTCCACAGACGTGACCTGTAACTTGGCCTGATGGTGTCACCTGCTTATCTCCATGGATGTACTGAATCCAATTTAAAAGTTACACTGCATCTTTAAGCAGTTAATTAAAAAAACTAAATAAAAGGACTGGATTTGGATTATTTACAAAGCATTTCATCTAAATCACAAAATGCGTTTTTTCTTGTGCCAGTTTGGTTTAACGGAACTTAAAGGAGTTGATTTTTCCAGTAACGTGCTGGAGGAAGAGGTGTAGGAGTCATGAATACCCCTGTTGTACCATCCGCAGAAATAGTTGTTATTGCAGTGGCCCATATGGCTAATGCAGTAATTAATAGCAGCGCGGTACAATCCTCATGATGATAGCACGAGTGGACAGGTGGTATCCTCGCTCTTATTGGTAATAGTAACTGTACTAGTCGTGCTTGTTCTACTGATGTAATGAGACAAATGAGTTCCCATCCGGCACAGCACACAAGTAAGTGGAGCTGTAACAATGCGTGGGTGTTTGTTTGCTGTCTATAATGATCGACAGAGAGGGAAAAGAATCGCTGCTGTTAATAACGGATGACTGAGCCGCCTTGGATTCTCTGCATCTATCGGCGTGGGGATCTTCACCGAATGTTTATTTTTCAGATTCACATCAACATATATAGAACGGAAAGGCTTTGACTAAGTTTCCGACAGGTTGCAAGAAGTTGTGAAACTGCATGAATTACGTTGGAAGCGTTTCTAGCTCCTTTGACTGATAGTGATAAGGAAGAAGAGATAGAAAGGCTGAAGGCGGATGGTTCTGCTGCTGCGGTACAGTATATTTCTATGAATGTCTTAGAGGCGGTACCCAAGTTTTATTTCGCCTTTCTATCTCTTCTTCCTTATCACGATCAGTGATAAGGAAGAAGAGATAGAAAGGCTGAAGGCGGATGGTTCTGCTGCTGCGGTACAGTATATTTCTATGAATGTCTTAGAGGCGGTACCCAAGTTTTATTTCTTTATTTTTTATAAATGAGTAGATTTTTCTTTACTCCTTCAAATAGTGTGATGTACAAGCAGCTATTTGTGGCAATTCTTGTCAAACATAAACTGTATATAGGACTGAGAGTGTGTGGCATCACCCATAGCGTTCGGGTGCAACCAAATGAAGCCAGTCGAGGCTAGCAGTTAGAGAGGCTAATCTGCAACCGGGGACCTTATTTGGAAATCCCATTGTGAAACCAAGAGTGAATCAGGACCAGGTAGTTGAAGATACACACTACTGGTTTGGCAGGGGGGGCGGGTGCTTAGCAAAGCTGTTGATCAAACCTATTGTCAGTGCGGTGATCGCTGGGAATGAAGGCGACTGATTCGTCTGTGATTAATGTTCCTATCTTGATTTACAGACAAAATAGCAAAGTAAAATCACTAGGAGAGAACATTTTAAGGTCAGAATGACGAAGAGCACAGCAGCAGTCGAGTCAAATGGAACTCGAGCTCGAAGGGACCACTTTGCGCAAACGTATACATCCATTTATATACCGTTACCCATCCATAAGACGTGATCGGTTGAGAAGCAAAAGAAGCAGGTTGTGATCGTCCGACAGGAGACAGGTAGTAGGCAGCAACCATCCAAAAATGTCTACCCCATTCCCTATATACTGCATCATTTTGTAGTGGTGTCCAAATGCCAGAAGGGTGAGAAGTAGTGTACCCTCCAAATATGCCACGTTGCTTCTTTATAAGTAGTGGACAGTGATGGTCACTAGAGGGGTCATTATATACAGTATAGTGTTCAGAAAATAGCATAGCAACCAACAAAACTGATAAACCGCTGTGTTTGCTGGAAAATGGACAAATAACTAAGGAGTATATGTAGTACAATACAGAAGAAGTCACAGAAAATATTTTGCGTCTTTCATTCGTCAGTCATCCAGGTAGGATCCATAGCAAAACAATAAACAGAAACTAAACAAGTAGGTGTGTTATCTTCAGAGGAGTTTCAGTGTTGTTAGCGCCTCAGTGCTTGGGTGAACTGTGAAACGTCATGAATAAAACACTCTCGAAGGAATTGTAGCAAGGAAAGCAGGATTAACTACCTTGAAATGATTCCCTTTATAACAGTACATGGTTTCTAATAGTTTTTGCCAAGTTAATCATGATCTAGAACAGCAGTCCCCAACCTTTTTTACCCCACGGACCGGTGTAATGTCAGACAATATTTTCAGGGACCGGCATTTAAGATGTGGCTGATAAATACAACAAAATAATATGATATGAGCTGCATTCCAAGTGGTGAAGCAGTTTTGAGGGCTTCATTGCCTCATTTGAGAGCCGGTCGCCGCATATTGTGCAGAGCAGCTCGGTGCAGTGGGAATCTCCTGTTGGGATCCGTATTAACTCCGTATTTTAAGTAGGACTCCTGATATTGTCTATTAAATGTAGCTTTGTTTTTCTTGGAAGTCGTAGGCTCCTCTTCTGTCTCCTGGCTGGGCCTTTTCCCCTTTACAAAGAAACTTTCCAATGACGTTTGTTTTTTTACTCATTCAGAAGAGCCTGGACCTGCGTCAAGAAATGGATGTCACAGAGAATCGGGTCATTTTTCAAAATAAAATATCTTTCAGATTCTGAAATAAATAAAACAGAAGTAATGTAAGTTATTTATTCTTTCAGTGCAGTACCAAATGGCCCACGGACCGGTACTGGTCCACGGCCCGTGGGTTGGGGACCGCTGATCTAGAACCATAAAATAGAGCAGTAATGGTTCAATAAGTAAAGTTTTAGTACAAAAGTTCGTATTGTAGTGTTTACTTTCTAATGAATTACCTTTCTGTGTGGCCGCGATTTTTTATTTTTTTCCCCTATGAGAGATAATTCAAGAATTGAGTTTATTTTAGTAGCACTCAAAATGACCACAGCAGTCGCCTTGCATGGCTTCAGCCAGACAAAGAGAATGTATTGTAGTTTTATTGAATGAGTTCTCTTTGGCTCTCATACTCCAGCAGAAGGTATTTCGATGAAGGGCGTAGCCTTTCTCATGACGTTTAGGAGTCTTCCCCTGGGGCCTGGACACTGGAGGTGGAGATCAGATCATGAGAAATTAGGTTTTCCAGGCTGAATTTACAGTAGCTCCTTTGGTCCATTTGTGACCATCTCCAGGCTGTGGTTTGGCCTCCTCATTTTATGGCCCCAGTATCACCACACGACCAATATTTCACTGTTTCCAGGAAATAGTGAAATATTTCCTGGAAATATTTCCTTTGTGCCCTTTTCAGCACTTCTTCTTCATTGCTGGTGTGTTGGAACCATTTAACTGAAGGATAGAAAAATCAAACAATGGAGCCGTTCATCTGTGGTATCTACAAGTAGCTTTAGGTTTAGTCATCAACAGGACAACCAGGCATCTTAAATATTAGCTCCCAGTTTTCATCCTTACCTGTGATTCAACTCACAAGAACAAGACAAAACGAGATGTTGATACAAGTTTTAATAAACGGTGCCATTCATCTCACTATTTTGGTTTCACAATTCACACTTTGCGAATTAAATTTTTCAGTTTTGGGATCATTTTAGCACTGCTTTTTGGTATAACAGCTTCTCAAGAGGAATTACTCAACAGAATTAACCTTTTTATCTAAGCCAAATGTAAAAATATGATGAAAAAAAACCTCACAAGATAATTTTCCTCATGTATCCACAGTCTCAAGGCTATTTTGTCTCATCCCTATAGTTTATACTTGAATGGACAATACTGGTTTACGCTTTAAGATCCACCACGAGGATAAAGAAAGAAGTTTAAGTGAAAGACTGAGAACACAGCGGGTGTTTTCTTCAAATGAGTGTCCTAAAACTGAAGAGCTCCTCTCTGAGTTGTAATGTTTGTCCCTCTCTCCCCGTCGCAGTGGCTGTTTTGGACTTGTGTGTTTGGTGTTTGCCCTCAATTGGTAGAAGATGGTGGAGGCTGTGCCAAAGTTGTCTCGTCCCATCTGCTAGAAGAAGCACACTGCAATTTAAGAAGCAGAGTCAGTTTATAACATTGTAGAAAGAACATATGCTGAATGTAATGTAGACAAAGTGACTTCTTATTTACTCAAAGTTACTATGCACAAATATTTAGTTTGCATCTTTAATCCTCTGACAGATTTGTTGCTTCTAAAATGAAATAATTAGCTGCACTGTGCAACTTTTCCTGTTGTTCGTTTCCATGGAGATGTCATTAATGTGCCTGATATCCTTAATATTATGTAATTTAACATATTATATTTTATTTTATTGTTTGCATTTGTTCATTTTGCACAAATACCGCTAAAAAATACCATGCATTTTTTTTTAAACTGAGATCAGGATGTGCGCTCAACAGATCTGACCTGTAACCTCGCCCGATGGAGTCATCTTCTTGTTTCCATGGAGAAAGGGAAAATATGGCTGCTAAGGTGTAAAAATGAAAAATTATAATTAAGCAGAGCACCTAACTTTTTTTTTTTTTTTTTTTTTTTTTTTATTTAATTGCATCAGTGGTGAATTGTTTGTTTATTCTCTTAACAGCAGAGCAGAGCTTACACCAGGAAGGAAGCGCCATGTTCTGCTCCACTGACTTCAAAATATAGGCTGAGTACGAATCCACGAAACGTAATTAGTGTTTCCGTGCTTTTAATTAGGATTGTGGACCACTTTTGCAGAGTTGTTACGTTTCGTTCCAAAGCAAATATCGTGTGGCTCTGGACTGGATCATTTTCTACTCAAAAGTTTAGATTAATATCATATTTTAAAGCACCTATATAATGCTGTTTTTTTTAATCTATGTTTTTAATCTATGGTTTTTTTAATCTATGTTTTTTAATCTATGTTTTAATCTACTGTTTCCTCATCACAGATACAAACATAGTGGAGTTGTTTTTAGTTTCATTCACACATGTTTGACACACAAATCCTGCATATTAAGGCTGAGTTCTTCTCTCAAACAGAAAACACTCTGTTCCACCTCGTGATGTCATTTGGTAACACAGGAAGTGCTACACTGTGTTTTTAAACTCCACTTACCTTCACTAGAATAATTTCAGATATGCAATTTTCAATCTCTGCAAACGGTAGCTGTAAAAAACTACCACTTCATGACATCACAAGGTTGAACAGAGCATTTTGAGCTTCGGAGATGTCGACAGACTAATAATAAATCATTACTCAACATGTGTGAATGAAAAAAAAGACAAATCCAGGTATGTTTTTGGTGAAGTAACAACATTATAACACAACTAAAAGCTAAAGAGTCAATTTAGTGTAATATAGGACCTTTAATCTGTATTTTTTCCACCCAACCTTGATTTATTTTTCAGCAGTTTTCATATTGAGACCAAACTGACACAAAATAAGTAAAAAAAAAAACTTTTCTTGCTATTAGTGGTTAACATAACACATTTTCAAATATAGAGAGATATTCTGAGACTTCAATCTGCCTAGTAATTTTCATTTCTTCTTTAAAAAGCCGTAGTAGCAGCATTAGTAATTCTAATTTTGAATTTCAAGGCATTTAAATAGCTTCGCTTTGTTCAAAACCTAGAACCCACTTTAACACGACATGGTAATTTTATTCAAATTTTCACACAGTATTTACTTCTATTCCTTTTTCTTTAACCAAATCCTTTTTATTTAGCCAGTCGTTCTACTTGATATTCAGAACTCACACCACAGCGCTATATTTTTATCACTTCTGTTTAAACTTTACAAATAAAACAGTGCTATTTTAACCACATTTCAGCATCATTGTTTGTGGTTTTGTGCACAGCAGAAATCTGATCATTAACTGATTTTTGATTACTGAAATGTCACGTTAACTGTTACATCTTAAGTGAATAATCCGAGGGCTCTAATTCTTTTTATTGTTCACAACAGTGCAAATTTTGACAAGGAAAATTGCACAAAAAGGGATAAACCAATGCAGCAAAGACAAAAATGAAAGAAAAAATAGCACCGAAAGAGTTATTTTAAACTATACTGTGCTTTTTTTTTTCAAATGCAGCTGCTACTCTAATCACTTGTGGTGTTTTTTGCTGATTTGATTTCTTTTATGCATGAATACACACTCCAAAATCAGATTTCTGACCCGGCTTGTGATTGTGAGTAGATTCGCAATGTCTGAGTGAGTTCACATTTTAAACACGTCCAAAAGAATTGACAAAAATAAATAAATAAAAGCAAATCGCATTGAAATAATCACATTTAAGAGCGTGTTTGTACAGATCTAAACTACAGGGATAGCAGTTTTTATGCAGAATAAGACAGAATTTAGATTGCAGCCGTTGTTATTTGCTGCAGTTCTGTCAGTGCTCTCGATTAGGTCAAAAAATCCTTAGACGTTCACTTTGTACGTCGTGTCAGTGGACTTCACCCCACATGCTCGGTGGCCCCGGGTCCTCCGGGCTCCACAGATGGCCCGGTCTTGGGTGACAGAGCTCAGCCAATCGAATTCGGCGACAGAGACGGGGCTCGGATGTACAAGGAGGGGTCGGGCACGGGGCCAGTCCTGTGGAGAGGCCCCAACAGCTGTTAGAGGAAGGGTGGGCGGAGGACTGGACCGGTACTGGAAGAGTTCAAACTGTATATACCTGACAAATACCTGGCTCCACTCACTAGGTTTACATGGAAGAACGAGTGCAGTGAACAACCGTCTTTACCTGTCAGAATGCCCTTGTGCCAAATAAGCATTCAAGTTAAGATTTTTACTGTCTTAAAACATGAAAAACGGTTCTTTTTAAACATTTTTATATATGCTTTTTATTGCTCTTCAAAACCAGCAGGGAGTTGTGTCTTGATAGTAAAGCTAACACACACTTTATGGTTATTGAGCAGTAAAATGTTTTATAAATAGATGCAGACAACCCCCAGAAGACGGATTTTGACCTTGAGAGCTGCTTACGCTGTATCTGTACCGGGACAAGACAAGTTGTGTGCGTTTTATTTACTAGTACTGCGTTACTCACCAACCTTGGCCTTTCTGTGTGGAGTTTACACGTATAGGTGGGTTTACCCTTTCAACCCAAACATGCACCTCCAGCTAAGATAGTCCCAATTAAGACTAGCAACAAGATGATAGTCACAGCTTAAGATCTAGAGATGGGTTCCACAGATTCGGACAGATTGTGATATCGTAGGATCAAATGCAGAGGACTGATTAATGTGTTTTCAGAAATGCAACTCGTATATGAATGTGTG
>JACN01071612.1:0-13712 GCA_000787155.1 Scartelaos histophorus | reverse complement strand
AAAGTAACATGGTGATCCAAATGTGTTAAATTTAATGAATGTCTGATGATACAAGTACATACATTTCATACTGTGAGAATAATATTTTAATAATCAATTGTGGGAATTATATCTTTATAATCTGTGTGTTTTTTGAAAGAGTTTGCATGAGTTATAATCTGTGTGTTCCTAGTCTGCATGCGACATGTGAGACAGGGGTTAAAAATACATGGAGCCTGTTGCTTCAGTGAAAGGCTGACACAAGGGGAAACATGTTTAGGTTATTTGGGTTTAGAGCAGGTACAGTGGACCAGGGAGTAGGGCCATATAAGTGCAGTTTAAAGGACTGGGGTGTTCATGTTATTTTCAAGCTGTAAACCAAACCAAACACGGAATCCACGTCATGTAAAGAAAGCTGATGTCTGCTAAAATTATGGTATAACTGCGTGGATACTGCAGGGAGCTGCAGAGATGTAAAAGTGGACAGTCCCCAGGGGTCAACCTGTATTTTCTGCCTAAAACCAAATAAATATATTAAGTTGCATCTGGACTTCTGGACTCTTGTTTTCAACGCCTCCAGGGAAAAGCTGACAGTTTATATTAAAACATATTACTAGTATTACAAAAAATGCATTGTGATTTCCGTACATAGCTGCTCAAAAGGACAAAGTAGAAGTAAATGTGAACACTGGAAGTAAAAAAGAACATATATTTTACCATCCCTAATTCCAGATATTAGTAGTTAGCTTCTATGCGTCCAATGTTTGGATAATTTAATTACAATTTAGAATATATATATAAATATTTGTGCATGTGGCAGCTGCAGTGCAAGGATATGAGATTGTAAATGATTCACAAAAGTGTACAACAAAAATATGCAATGCAACAATATTCAGTTCAGTTTATTTTTTTGGTGTAAATGTGAAGACTGGAAGGACCAAGAAACAACAGAGAATCTAACCCACAACCCTTTTGTTGCTAATCGGCGCCAGCACCCATTCTGCTAGTGAACACTCCAAAACCCTGTCAATGATTTTACACATTAAAGAGTTGCCTGCCACACTTCCCGTCTGGTGAAATACCACGGGAGCTTGTACACACCCCTCAACCACACACACTCTAAAACAAAGACACAAACACGCATCACAATCCCCCCTCTGCTCCGTTAGGGATCTCGGAGTTACATAAGCCATTGAATAATTGAAAGTAATTATTTTTAGGAACCATTTTTTTTTTCTCCGTGGATGGAATATTGTTGTTGCAGGTGGTGGGGAATCTTCAAAGCCTCGTTTCGTGCTCATCAGAGAAGCGAAATGTTGAGCGAACTTGTTATAGCATTCTCACCCCGGGTACCCCAGCCTCATTAAAACTATAAGCACGCAGGCGAGCGAGAAGCAAAATAAGACCAAGTAAACGCATCCTCACCCGCGGGACGCTGGCTCATTAGACTGCGCTGGTTGCTTTCACTTTGGGAAACTATTGACCTACAGTTTATATAAGGCTATTGTCTACTACAGTGCCTCTGGAGTGCATCAAAGTTTAATGGGAGAAGCTTGATGATGCCGTAAATGTCATGTTGTTCGGAAACTAACTTTGACAAGCCGAGTCCCCGAACCCCACTGTGCCGAGATAAGATGCCTTTTCAGATTTCTTCTTATACGTTGCATTCAAAAGATGGATTGTTTTGTGTGTGTGCGTAATAGGGGTTACATAACAGGCTTGGTCTAGACACTAATGTGGTGGGTTGTCTGAGTCATGGGATGAATTTCAGTGCGATTTTGCAGATTTAAACACAAGCAAAATACAAATTAAGGGAGTATTTAATTATAGAAGTCCTTTGGGAGTTATAGTAATGAATGTTTCAAAATATGGAGCATACAGAGAGGCAGTAATGGTGGGCATGTCATGATCATTACTGTATTGAACAATATATTTTGGTGCTCAATATTTATTGTATTTTAATGGGAAGGTTGCATCTGTTTTATATATGATATGGTAAGATTTAAACTAGAGGCATGAAAAAGTAATTATTATTATTATTAGTTTATTCTGCAATCTATTTGTTGTAGCTCATGTTTATTAATGATACTGCATTTTAAAAACTGGTTTACTGTTATTATCCTGCTTTATTTTTTATTGTAGAAATAGCATAAAGTAGTTTAAAAATGCACCTGGTTGTCGTCATGGAGATGTTATTGCTTTGTCTAGGATGTTCCACCATAGAGATTAAACATATCTATCTCAAGGGCTATATTATAGATCAGATCTATCGAAATCTATGTTTTATCATGATATTTCTCTGTAGAAATATATCATACTTCAAAATGCGTTATCGTGACCGACACATTTATAAGTCATTTGGGAATTATAGAAAGAAATGTTAGAGAAAGATGAGGATGGAAGGAGGAGCTGGTGCTTTGCTATAGACGTATGTGTCCTTGTCAAGTGTTAAGGGTGTGGTCGTGCATATTAACACCAGTCAGTCTTTTCACTGGGGCGACTGGCAGATCTGCTGACAAAATTTTACTGCAGTAGACCTATACTAATGGACTTTGTGTTCCCACAAGGTCACGGCCACAACTGGGAATTCACAGTTTGAATGTGTTGGTGGCTATCTATACTTTTCCACTCAAAAGTGGTTTTAAAACTCCAAATTTGAGTCTGGTAAACATCATCAGCCTTTTTTTGAGATTTTTTTTCCCCTTGGCTATGTCTTACTACTCAGATAGATGTGTCTGCAAATAAAAGAAATGAAAACATAAATTGGTTTTCACACTTTTTCTTTTTACACCCACCCTTTGCTCTGTTTTCCATATAAATGATGAAAAAAAACCAAAAAAAACTGAAAGGGCCCATATTATGCTTATTTCTGATCTATGTTATAATGTTTCCACATCACAAATGCTGAGTTGTGTTAAATAGAACCATTTGCATTCATTTAAATTCTGGTTCTGGAATTGCCTATCCTTAATGACATTTAATAAGCAAATTCATAATAAAATACATATGATGTGTCAGTATTTATGTTTTTTAAATTTACATTCCATTGAAAAACCAAAAAAAAATCCCAATGCAGAGATAACAATGGACCTATATTCTCCTTGTTGGAGGGGTGGGCCGTTCTGTTTCTGTTGATTCAGCAGTGAGGTGCAGAGGTAGTTCATGTGATAGACTGTCTACTGTGTATATGGGTCATACAGGCTTATAATTACATGGGCAGGAATACAAGACCACATATAGACAATGTAAATTATATATGTGCACTGGGATTTTCTTATGGGATAACGCAGAGGCTTTTGTGTATGGATCTATGAGCCAAGGCTTGGTCATGCTTTCTATTACTGCGCCTTAAAATCGAGTCCATATTTTACTGTAATACGTATGACATAAACCAGTCTCTGCTACAATGCTACGAGCTACATTTTCTAGCTTATGAAATGCATTGTTATTCTTGGTATTATAGTTCTGATCCTTTATAGTCCTGGTTTTAGGTTGTCTTTGTCTGTGTTTAGTGTTAGATTGGTTTCTGCCCAGGCTTATTTTTGTGAGCTAATGTCGTGACTGAACTGACAGGAACCGAAGAAGCAGCTTGGATGAGCTGCAAAATGTATTCAATCAAAAAACTTTTGTCCGTTTGACAGAATTGAATTTCTTCTCTGCTACTAATGTTATGACAGAATTTTCAGAATCACTGGTGCATAGTATTGCAAAACCAGCTTGTATCATAACTACACTTTAATTAGCCTTAATAAAGAATGAACAAAGACATAGATCAGAAAATAGTGAAATATGGGCCCTTCAAATATATTAAAACTGCAATTATTATAATGTGTATTCTTAATCTCTTAGTTTTTATGTATTTTCTGCAGCCACAGTTTTCCACAGCCCATATGTTCAGGTGCATATTCTGCAGGAATGTAACGTGCATGTGTGTGTGAACGGGCTGTGCTGCTGTAGGCACATTTTATTATTGGCTGCATGTAATAAGTCTTTGTGTGTATGCCTGATCTTGCTGATACCAAACACCCAAATAGCCTTCAGTATTGATGTGTGAGCAATCGCTAAATCTCTCATCTCTGCAGGCACGCATCTCTGTATCTCCTCACCATCTACATTCTCCATTCTCATCATCACGTTTAACCCTTTTTGGCCCTTGGTTCTCACAGGGGCTCATTTTGATCCCCTTCCCATGCACCCTCCCAGCCTCGCCTCCCTCCCTCGCCCACTCTCCTGCTGGCTCAGCTCATGCACAAGCGCTCTTTGTTTCTGGCCTTTGAAGGAGGCACACTGAAAAGGCCTGTAGAAGAAGTCACAGGACATGGGAAAGGGAAATCCGTGTAGGAAAAAATAGGATACAAACAAGGGGAGGAAGGAGGAAAGGGGGATTAGGAATAGAAGAAAGGGAGCATCTTCAGATCAATGGTCAGGGTTGTTGGAGTCATTGATATCCAGTAGCCTACTTCCTGTATGTGGTGGGGGGGGAGTCTTAACCAAGCACATTTTAACTTGTTTACTGCGGCAGTGATGCAGATGGGCTACAGTTCAAGAAGAAGGTCAACCATTTTTTATCGATCGGTCCAACATCGCAACCAGTGTCACATGAGAACACGAAGAGCATAAACTGGAGAAATATCAGAAATACTGTGTGTGGCCTGCTATAATATGGATTTCTTTTGTTGTTGTTTTTCACAGTGAAGGCAAAGAGACACAGTTCCACAGCTCCCTGCCTCACCGGGATGGTATAGCCATGGTATTATGTGAATACTGAAGCAGTGTCATCACTACATCTCCTAAGGTAAGGCACAACAGTTGGGATCTATTTATTTTTTTTACATTGTTCAATTAACTCAGAGAAAATCATGATCATTCTCGTATGGTATAACTTTGGTACCCAGATTACACTGCAGTTGGAATATTTGCAGTATAAAATTCATTTTAGTTTTGTTAATCCACATTTTTGTCCTACTAAGGGTTAGTCCTTGATTAACCCAAAAAATCCAATGGTAAAATCCACAAACTAAGGTAATTCTGACCAAATCTAACAACAAGATCACAAAGATGCTTTAAAGGATGGGTCAAATGCAGAGGAGAAATTTTTCTACTGGGACAATAAAGTGTACCATAACCTTAATTGTGCAGTCCCATTTTAGACTTGTTTTGGCCGATAGTTTGGAGTAGTTTTAGACCTGCCTAAGATGAAGTGTTTTTTGGAAGGCCAAATATTTTCTTGGCGTGAAAAGTTTGTGAAAAGTCTATATGAATGAGCCTCTTAAGAATGTATTGTTGCAGAATCATTCATACTTTTACTATGTAACTTTTGGGTTGGCGGTCTGACCATGCTTGTTTCCATGGATATGCTATTGCTCTGTCTGGAATGTTCCCCAATATGGCATTAAACAGCTCTACTTTACATTTATTACATTACAACTGGGTTGCCTGATCACAGATCTGATCTGTAACTTGGGCTGGTTTGGTCTCCATGAAGGTAGAAAGGTTTAAAGCCATAATGTGAAGCATTTCAGACAAAGCAATGACGTTTCCATGGAGAAAAGCATTTGAGGGATCCACCATAGCACATAATAGCATAGCAATCATGAGACTATTTTATTAAGGCCTCAAAGTTAGTTTTACCTGAGTTGACCCGGCATTGGAAACTCAAGCTCTTGCATTAGCTCTTGATGAGGAAGTCCACTGCTCACAGAAACCTGAATAGAGCCTCTTTAGCTGCCTGTGAGTTTGCTATGGAAATGAGAATGGAAACCAGGCTATCTAGTTCAGCATTGTGTGGGCGCTCTTAAGAAAGCAGGGCGCCCCAGTTTGCCCATGTAACAGAACCAGACCGTGTCACTCCTGTCAAACGCACTGCTTTCTTCTATTAATCAAGTTTACACTGACTTACCTCACGTTCTAGTATATTTTATTTGAAAAGTTTGAATTTACTTTGCTGCATGTTATTCTCATCTAGCATCTAATAGAAATGCATTTCAATTTTCATTCATTAAAGGCTTTTATGGCTTATATTCACTGCACATTTTAAAGGCCCTATATTACTCTAAATTCACACAAATGTTGACCGTTTAAGCATGTTAGAAAGTTATTACCTCCTCAAAAACATACGTGGAATTGTGTTTTCTTTCATTTATACATGTCTGAGTAATCCTTTATTATTCGTCTGTACATCTCCAAAGTTAACAGCCATATTTTACATTTTGTTTAGTAGAAATTGGCCAACTCTGGGTATGTTTGTAATGGGGAAACAACATTATAACACATAAAATAGAGAAACATAGGCCTTTTAAACACATGTATTATTACTGTGATCTTATGCAACAATTATTTCAAAATTACACACTTATTTCCCCATGGAGAAAAGATATTTGGCTTTCTGAAAACGACACATTACACATTTTAGCAGCATTTGCGCAGTATTTTGTCAGCCATATCTGTAAACATTTCCCTTCATTTCATAATCCCCTTAATTCCTCGCCTTGTATGCCGTATTTTGCACGATGCCATTTGGACAAGCGTCTATAAAAAACCTACGCCCAGAAACATCCAATTCATTTGCAGATAGAGAATTGTACATGTTTTGACTTATTCATCTAAAACCAATAGAAAGGATCAGTGAAAGCTACTGTGCGCTTTCATGTGTGTTCTGGGTGTGTAATTGGATAAACATGGGTGAGATGTCCGCAGGCAGTGGAGAAATCAGCTCGGACCGTAGCAAATCTCTTACATGCACATAAAGGCGGTGGTCAGATAGAATCATGGCTCCAGGTTTTTCACAGCCAGTTCCTCATGCTTATTTACTCTTAAAGGCAGAAACTCAGTGTAACCCAGCATTGAACCCTGCACATTTCACTTCATTTTTATTTTATATCATACAGCTTTAGCTCATATGTTTCTTATTTTGCGGTTTACATTTATTTTTTCATACTATTCTTTTTAAAAATACATTTGACTGTATTTTCATTGGATTCTTTCTTAGAGCTGTCCAAGGTCCTGACAGTAATAGTACAACAAAAATCAATAGCCTACATATACTTGATACTTTTATATGGCCTAGATATAAAAATGAAGTACTTTGGAGTGACATCATGCTAAGGGTGTTTTACTTTACCTCTACTGGCAAAATGTTCAGCAGTTACCATGGTGACACAATGGGCCTGTGATCATTCATGGTCCTGTTTAGATGTTTGATTTTCAACAGAGAGAGAAAACTGTTGGCTAATGTTAGTTACCTTGTGGCTGTAACGTGTGAGAGACTTTTTTAAGAGCATAAATCATGTCACCTGTAGTTCCAACCATCCAACAATCAGGTCATTCTGGTTCAAATTGTGTTCAGATAAAATTTAGATTAAGTCTAATTTGAGTAGCAGACATTTTGACAGAGTAGTGCTTTCAGTTTTACAACGCAGCTGCAACAAATCAATCAGTGAACCATGCCAAAGCTGCAAGCGTGTAAGACAAATACTCTCAACGTAATATAATATTTGGAATTTTTGAAATATCAGGATATGGAGATTGATGATTATTGTAGATGTAACTTTTCTGTCACCTGCATCTGTCATAAATATCCTACAATATGGCGTTAAACCTGCCAAAAAAATCCTGTGAAAACCATCCTTATACGGACAGGGCTTGCATCTTCACATAACTGACCTGTACATAGGCCCAGTGCCATTACCTGCCTGTCTCCATGGCGACAGAGATGTTTTAAGCCTTTCTTTGGAACATTCAAGGGGACATAATAACATCCTCATTAAGATAAGCAGCTGGCGTAACCTTAAACCTTAAATGCACATTAGAGAGAAAAATAAAGAATCGTAATCATCTGCTGTAAACCACGTATTAAAATTTAATAACACAATTTCCTTTTCTGTGGCAAATCCTTATTCCAGGTGGATGACTTTGATGAGCATTTGTGCAATAACACTATATATGACAGACTCGCACTGGGCTTCTACATTACCTGTACTTATCCATTATATATAGAAAGCACAGGTGGTTGTGTTTCATCCCCCACCTGCCGATTCAGCTGCTGTCAGTCATCTTTAAGTGCGAATGTACTGAAGGCGCTGAGGCCCAGGTGAGACTGAGCAGTGATTTTTCTTATTACGTCTGGGAGCGGGCTCGATAAGTGTGTGACGGGCACATCAAACAATCAGCCGTGTTTGCTATAGGTTTGAGGTCAGTCCGGGGCCTCAGCGTCCATCGGGGAGTAGAACTTGCAACCATAACGCTTTTAGAGGTCTCGGATGTGCACTGAAGTTGAAAAAGTCTGAGCCAGTTTGGGCTGTGGAAGCTAGATTACAAGAAAGTACCAGAATGGCGGAATATAATAATGTTGTTATGGGTTTTGAAATTATGGTAAATGTGCCAAAAAGAATAAACCAGAAGTCTAACGGCTCGTAGTTCCATACACAGTGCTCATTAAAGGTCCAAACTTTGTAAAATTGACTCTTGTGAGCTTTACTCATGTGCTGTTGCGTTATCAAAAACATATCTGGAGTTGTATTTTGTTTCTTTCACCCAAAGCTCAAAATGTTCTCAGACTTTCTTCTTTCAGAAGTCAGGGGAGTCCCACAGGGCTCGGTTTTAGGGGCTATATTTTTGTAACGCATTAAAGCTCCTGTATCATGAATATTGTTCCCTCAGAAAAAAAACATACTCAGAGTTGTTGAGTTTTGTTTCATTCACACACAGTAATCCTTATTACTCTTATTTTTTTTTACTTTTACAAACCTCAAAATGCTGTTCCACCTCGTGATGTTATGAAACGGTCATTTTCAAGTTAACAGCTACCAGGACTGAAAAGATCTAAATGATTCTAGTGAAGCTGTATGGAGTTTAAAAACACAATAGAGCAGCTCCTGCATTACCACATGACATCACAAGGCGGAACAGAGTGTTTTCTGCTTGAGAGAAGAACTTAAATAGTCTAAATATGCAGGATTTGTGTGAGAATGAAACAAAACACAACTCCATGCATGTTTGTGATGAGGAAACACCATTATAACACATTTATTATTATTAGACGCAGATAGCGAGTCACATTCTGATCTGATTTTGTCTACGTGCTACCATTGCGAGATAGATCCATCATCTATAGCTCTGAAATACCTTTAAAGTTCAGAAAGAATACATTAAAGTTGCCGCTACTCACTTTGATGAATAGATGACAGTATGGAGTGATAGCTACAAACTGATAGATGGCCGAGTGACTGCTCTGTACTAGGATTGATGGATGGGAGAGAAAACGTGAACAGAAAGTAAATTTATACAGTGATGGCTTTAACCTTTCTATCACCCTTTGAGATAGTTGCCCCGTGAGGCTCTCATTTAGTCCCATTTGGTGGTTTTGCTTCGAGACATTAAAATTCAAATTACACTTTCTCATTTTTAGCCAGAAACGATCATGCTATTCTCACAGTAATCTTCCCCACTAGTTCCAACCTAGTCTTTTATCCCCCGCTGTCTACCATTAACCTCCCCTTTACCTCTCTCTCCCCTCAGCTTAGGGGGGCCGGAGCCGTGGTCTCCCCGGGGACCATGTGTGTGCTTTTCCCGCAGCGTTGAAAGGCGTGGAGTCCTCTGGGGGTTTGGGGAAGGACGGCGGCGGTTGGGTTGGTTCCAGAGGTAGTGGTCAGGCCGGTTTTGAATCTGCAGAGCGCTGACGCTTAACCCCGGGCGCACGGGGAGGAGACGAGCGAAGGAGCGGGATGAAAGAGGAGGGAGTGTGGACAAATCTTACATGAGAGGAAATGTAAATAGCAGACACAAAGCTCTGTGAAAGGAGTTGTATCTGTAGGCTAGCAGCTTTGTAGTGTTGTGTTTTCATTACAAACTGAGCTTCTATATAAAATGCAATTCAGTGCGGTAGAGAAAATACGAGTTGGAGCTTGGAGATGCATGCAACAAAATACCGTATTTTTCGGACATCTAAAGATCATTACATTTTCTCAAAAATCAACATTGCGCCTTATAATCCAGTGGCCTTATGTATGACTTTTGGTTGTGTTTATGAACCTCTAACCGATTTGATGTTGTCCACATTAGTCTAATGATGTATTAGTGGGCGAGTCAGGAGGAGTAATATGTTGGCGACATATAGGGCGACTGTGCAACATACCGGTAGTTCTGCCGTGTGCTGTACAAGGACCCAAAATGCCACCATTACCATGCAGATTTCAGGTTTTGTATTTTTGTGTTAAAAATGAACAATGTTGAGAGGGATCCGGGCATGTTTGATGCCCAAATCACCAACTGTTAAACTTGTATTTTTGTGTTAGCTACAACTGAGAGTTATTGTAAATGACCTGAATAAAGTTCGATTTATCCGACACGTGTTTTGTTTCGCTTATTGCGCCTTATAATCCGATGCACCTTATGTGTGGACAATGACACAACTGACATATTATTTGATACTGCGCCTTATAATCCGGTGCACTTTATAGCCCAAAAAATACGGTAAATGTTGTAACAAGGTTTGCATGGAATTTAAAGATTCTATATGACGAGAAATTGACTCCCGTGAGCTTTTAGCCATGTTAAAAAAATACCTGGACTTGTGTTTTGTTTCAGTCAAACGTGTCTGAGTAATCCTTAATATTTAGTCTGTCTACACCTTTAAAGCTCAAAATGCTCTGCCCCACTTTGTGATGTCATGGCACAGTATAGTTGTGAAGTTAATACCAGCCTTTTACCTTTAGTTTAGTTGAGAGTGGCAATTACTGGGCTGAAATTATCCAAATGATTATAGTGAAGGTGTTTGGAGTTTAAAAACACAGTGGAGCACTTTTTGACTCACAAGAACAGAGTGAGATAAGAACTCTTAAGTCTAAATATTCAGAAAGTGTGTGAATGAAACAAAACCCAACTCCAGGTATGTTTTTGGTGTGGAAATAACATCATAGCAGATCAGAAAATAGCGTAATATGGGCGCTTTAAGATATATCTTATTGTGGAGATCTTTCTGTTGTGTTTTTAACATAATATTTCGAGCTAAACAAGAATCCATTCCAATAAATAAATTAATAAATAACAAAAATAGACAGAGGATTATGGGTTCAGTTCCTAGTAGGATATTTGCATGTGCTCTCTTTAGGTGAGGTTGATCCAGATACAACCTAAAACGAGAACAACAAGCTGGTTAATCTTCACGTTAAGTATTCCAATCCGGTGTCTAAATGTGGTCCTCGGGTGCTCCGATTTCAGAGATAAGATGTGGGGCTCTGACTGGTTTGCATTCATGTGCTGTTGTGTTAGAAAATCGCAGTTTTGTCACTAACAATAAACTCACTGAGTTGAATGGAGCTAACCGGTGACATTTTATGTTGTTAGCCTTCTGAAAAGCTGAACATCAAGCGTGGAAGTCGAGAAGTAGGTTTTGACACGAGTTCACAAGTTATTTTCCCAACTTGTGCTGCGTTCATGTATTTTTCAACTCAGTAAAAAAAAAAAAAAAAGAAAATCTAGAGTCCCCACATGAATGCAGTGTAACCTTGAGCATAATTTTGTAACTACTTTGGAAAGGTCAGGAAATTGTTGATTGTAGATTACCGAATTTTTCGGGCTTTAAAGCGCACCGGATTATAGGGCGCAGTATCAAATAATATGTCAGTTGTGTCATTGTCCACATATAAGGAGCATCGGATTATAAGGCACAATAAGAGAAACAAAACGCGTGTCAGATAAATCGAACTTTATTCAGGTCATTTACAATAACTCTCAGTTGTAGCTAACACAAAAATACAAGTTTAACAGTTGGTGATTTGGGCATCAAACATGCCCGGATCCCTCTCAACATTGTTCAGTTTTAACACTAAAATACAAAACCTGAAATCTGCATGGTAATGGTGGCATTTTGGGTCCTTGTACAGCACACGGCAGAACTACCGGTATGTTGCACAGTCGCCCTATATGTCGCCAACATATTACTCCTCCTGACTCGCCCACTAATACTTTATTAGCCGTAATGTGGACAACATAAAATCGGTTGGAGGTTAAACACAACCAAAGGTCATACATAAGGCCACTGGATTATAAGGAGCACTGTGGATTTTTGAGAAAATGTAATGATTTTAGATGCGCCTTATAGTCCGAAAAATACGGTACAAGTCTATGTTATCCTATAAATCAATGGATATTATACTAGTAGATGCCATCTCAAGTGATCGTACTAATGTAATACTATTGTGCATAATGTATTTTGCAACAGTGATCCAGCAGTTATGACATTATTATTTTATTTTTTTTTATGTTGCGTCTCATTTTTTTCATTCATATTTATCATGTATACCCTGTGTATTGTGCTGACACTTTTTATGTCACTCTAAGTTTCTAATCAGCCTAATCAAGACGTTTGCAAAGCTCTGCTGCTGTTTTGTGTTGTGACTCATAATAATGTCGCCTGTTTCCATGGCGCCAACATAAACAATCAGACTGCTATCCGGGCATCACCTGGATCGCAGCAAACAAGTGAAGCTCTATGATAAGTGCTGATAGCCATTTTGACCTTGTTTTGTTTGTTTAAAGAGACAACAGGACATATCTCATTGACTCATGGTGATTTATTGTAACCCAGGAAACTGAAGAGACGGTGTTCTCGAATACTTAGATAAATAGCGGTAATACATCAAAAAGTAGCGTTTGGAGTATATGAGGCCATAACTTCTTGTCTTTTGGCTTGAAAACGCTATCGCTCATCCCTTTATGCTTGGGTATGCACTGAATCTCCTCTCCCATCTCACGTTCAAAAAAAAAGTTTCATTATTTGCGACTTCCTTCATAGAAATGGGATTGTGCTCTCACCGCGGGCAACAGGAAATAGAGAATGGGAAACAGGATGTGAAGCCGGCCATGTTTTATTGCACAGCCCCACAGGCCAACAGCAGAAGAGAGCAGGAGGGGTGACTGCTGTGGTTTGCGTCAGCCGTGACATTCTGAATCACACCAAATCATTTACTAATAGGCGCAGCGCCGACAGATGCACAGAAAGATGATTTTGATTTCAGTAAATACGGATTTCCAAAACAGTCGGGACAGGCGGAATCGTAAATAAACCCAAATGTGCCGTTCTGAAAGTTATACAAATGTAATTCATTCACAGTAAAATATAAATAGTTTGTCAAATGTCTAAACAGATACTTTTCTCCATTTTCTGAAACAGAATTGAATAGGGGAGTCTTATAATACCAAGAAATAGAAAACTGAGAGGCTAATCAGAGTGGAAAAAGGTAGTATTTAGACATGTATTTTAATGTGTGAACCTGAAACATCAATTCAATTAACAAGTGAGTGTGAAAATGAATGTTTGGAATAACATATTTACTTTGATTCATTAGTTTGTATCGCTCCAGGGACACTTCCGGAGGTCATATTCTGTAAAAACACATCTTCAATCCTTAATTGAGCAATTAAAGAGACGGCAAAACAAATAAAGCTCTCCGCATGAAAGACGTTATAGCAATATGGTAAGTATTTCCACCTCACGGTAAGAAGGTTCTGGCAGATTCCTGGATGTTGTCGTATTCCTTTAAAAACACAGGTCAGGTCCCACAGTTTCATTGAGTCTATATTATTTGTGCAGTTTTGTTGTAATACATATATATGGAAAATGAATAATGTCACTTGCAGGTTGGGATAAGAAGAGATTTAGACTTTAATCTGATCTAGACGTAATCTGACAAGAACAAATAGTCTTTGTCAACAGTTTTTCAGTTAGTCCCTCT
>KN491088.1:2354-14096 GCA_000787155.1 Scartelaos histophorus | reverse complement strand
CACAATAATAACAATAATAATTGCAATAAAAATAAAAAATCACAATAATAATAAAAAAATTATAATCACAGTAATAATAAAAATTTAAATTGAAATAATAATCGCAATAATAATAAAAATATAAAATTCATAATTGCAGTAATAATAAAGATAAAAATAATAATAATCGCAGTAATAATAATAAAACAGGGAAACTAAAAGGAGTTTTGAGCTATGAAAACAATAGTATGTTATGTTACTGGGACTAAATATTGATGTAGATAATGGGGACAGTTCAAGTAAATACATTTTAAAAATGTGTTGAATCCACAGAGGTTGGCAGTTCGATCCCCTTTACTGCCAACGCACTCCGCTGTCGTGTTTAAAGGCAAGACACTTCACCCGCTGCGCCTCTGGTGTCTTGTCTCTGGTGTTAACGGCTTCGAGAGCGCCCAATAAAAACCAGACTACCTTTGTTCCTTTTCTACTTTGTAAAATATGGAAAGAATGAGTTTAGTGACAGTTGAGCCCAAGTGTATAAAACCGTCCTAAACAAAAGAGATGCTAATCCGAGCAGAAATAAAGCCAGGCAGGACATACTGTACAGATGGAGTGAACAACAGGCCCATTGTCAGGCAGTGCGTTGTGATTGTCCAGCGTAATTGGTGCTATTGGAGCCACTTGTACATGAAGACCTCCCACCAGCGCTTCTGCCACTGCTGCTGCGCTGCTCCATTGTCACTCTTATGGCTCTTATAATAAACTCTTCATGGTCATAGCGCTGATTGAAATATTCACTTTTTATGCAATAGAAAAATTACTGCGTGTTAGGATTTGAGATGCTCTAATACGATACGCGATATTTTCTTGTTGATGTGACCGATAAAATTTATGAAATCTCTATGAACATGCTCAGAAAATGATGTAAAATGCACAAATTCACTTTAATTTTTGTAAAAATATCAATATTCAGTAATACGCCCATCCTTAAGTACTGCATATGTTTTACTACGTTTAAAAAAGTACTACTCAAGTACTATTACTGCAACAACTACTTCATAAACAAGATTTTTTTCTAAAGCTTACTATTACTGCAACAACTACTTCATAATCAAGATATTTGGTGACTACTCTAAAAAGTTAGGTATTTTGCTGCTTGAATTACATCTACTATTACAATAAACTCAAAATAATGACTCGTAATGTGGATTCAGTCATATCCCTGTACTTGTCAGTGTCTTAAATATCTATGAAATGCCCAACTTAACTTGGAATCTGTAAAAAATAATGAAAAAATGTTGGGTATTTGGGTAAACGTAACTTTTAAGTATCCATAAGAAACAGAAAAACACGATATCAATACAGGATTCCCTCGATATTGCCACGATAAATGGTTATTTGTCCATTTTTTGCTCAAATCTTATAATTTTATGAGGGAAAAAAAGAAGGAACACTCAAAGAAAATCATCATTGACACTGCAAAACAGACTTTTGTGAGCATTAAGCCAAGTTACCTCTTCAAAAATCATACCTGGAGTTGTGTTTTGTTTGAGGAATCCTTTATTTTTAGTCTCTCCAAACCTCAAATTGCTCTGTTCCAGCTCCCTTTATACCTTTTAGTTTAGTAGAGACTGCGAATTTCTGGGGCTGAAATCATCGAAATGATTCTAGAAAAGCTGCAAAAACACAGAGGAGCACTTCCTGTATTACCATATGACATCATTACATCTATTTTTGGAGAGGAAACGAAATAACAAGATCAGAAAATAGCGAAAAATGAGCCCTTGAAGATGTTTAAACCGTTGCTCTTGAGCACATTTCTTCTTCGCTCATTTTTCAGGGTGTCCTCTCACGGCCTCTCCTCCGCTAAACACGAGCTTATCCAAGAATTGTAAATCTTCTCCTCGCTTACGTACAGGAGCCGGGCCCGAAATTCCCACATACCGTCCGTCCATCTGTTTCCAAGTAGACCACACTCCCCTTCCCTGGTTCCCCGGCGAGTAAAGGATCGCGCTGCAGCCGGCCGCCATGACAGACTGAAGACCAGCTCGGTTTGATGTTGAAATTAGTGCCGTCCCCCCTTTAGCGAGCGCCGTTATGTTCGTAATCATCGTGGAATTTGTTGTCAGATGAGGTTCCATAGTAAAAGCGTTGGCTAATGTTACCTTAGATGGACTTTTGGTTCTTGAAGTACTATGTTGAAAAATGACCCTTATGCCCATATATGGTCGTGGGAATTAATTGGAATAATTGCGATTACTGCGACTATTCAGGTAATCGTAATTGTATTTTGATTTTCGTTAATTATTAGCAGGACTACACAGATATATACAACCAGGAAGTAAAAGTACTATTCAGTTTCATATTTTTACTGAGTGTTTTGAAGTACTTCTTGCGTTTTTGCATTACTACTACTCCTATTTTCACAAAAGCTGCATAATGAAAATTGAACGCAGTTGATTGATCTGCTTGGCCCAAATAAAACTACTACTACTACTTACTACAACTACTGCATACCACTTGTGATTTCTCTGGAACAAACATTTATGGTCACTAGGAGTGTGCAAATAAATTGAAATAATCATAAATAAATAAATAAATAATACATTTGGAGATTCAGGATCGTTATCGTGGGATGCTGTACCGATATATCGCTAATAGTAATTTTTTTGGTATAATTTTTTGTGACTGCACTATCATTTTGTTGCGTATTTACTGTTTTGATGATTAAAATGTATGTATTCCATATTAACTTTGCACAAATTGTGGTTTAACAAAGAAAAATTGCAGCTAAAATGCAGATAAACAGAAATAAATCAGAGTATCAGGTGTATTATATATAATATCGTATCGTGAATCGTGTGGGGCCCTGTGATTCCCGGCCTTGTCTCTACCCTCGTGTTAGATCAGATGTTTGTATCTACTGTGCTTATTAAAGATGCACTGTCAGGCATGAGGGGGAGTTGTTCATAATAAAGCCTAAAGTGATTGTGGGGCCATTACCCAACATGCACCAGTCACCGAGGGCTGCTCAGCTCTGACACTGACTAATCTCCACACGGCGGGACACACCACGGGACGTCATTAGAGCCGACTTCACTTTGCACAATTGTTGAATAGACGATGGTGTTTTGAAACCCAAACACTAAATGTTTGTGGTTTATTTCAGTCAGAGTTATGAAAGTTGAAGAGGGAAGAAGACGAGTAGTGAAGACCCACTCGACCTGGGACTGAGACGGGCCTTGTACATTTTACCATAGTTTATAATAAATAATTAGTTTGGTTCTAATGGAGCTGTTAAGGACCAAAATAGTTCAGTTTTGTGGTACAAGCATGATCAGATTACTAACAGCTCCAGTACTAATGGTTCTGGATATGGAACAATATGGATATTGGACATTTAACTCTGGAGCTGAGAACTGCACATGACACAAAATGGAGTAAAAACACAAGGCTGCCATAAAAATACTGCATAATCCCTTTTCTTATAGTCTCATTTGCTTAGTTATCATTTCTATAATGTTGAACAACTATTCTAAACCCAAAGCATTAATGGCTGTTTTCCTTGAGATTATCAGGGTTGTGTGGTTCTCTGTGGATCAAATCCTCGTCTGATCTTTCAAAGCTCCATTTAATGGGTTTTTGGTAACAAAACCATTTAACCATCTTTAAAGATCTGTAAGTGCCAGATCATATTTCACAATGGTCCTGCATAGAAGTGAGGCTTAAAGTGCAAGTGTGAGGTGCAAGTGCCTTTAAAAACACAGAAGTGTCACAGGGGAGACACTGTGCACAGAAGTGATGTGTCCAGTGTCAGTGTTTTACAAACTGTCTGATCCTGCGAAAACACAAGTGTGTGATGAACCTCGACTTCTAAGACACAAATACATCACTTCTATCTTTTTTTCACTCAAAGTGCACTTTGCATTTCACTTATAATATGCGTGTGCTCATTCATACTGTGAACAGACACAGACAACAATGGAGGTAAGTGTCTTGCCCAAGGACACAAAATATATGGTTCAAACTACCAACCTGAGTTGGTTGGTGGTTCCATTACATCTATCGTGCATCATTGTATACTGTCATTTTAAATTGTGCTGTTGGGCAAAACACATCAGGTTCTTTGTCTGTATGGATGGGCTCTTGGGTTATTGATCACACACAATACTTTTCCCAATATGCTGTTTTTTTATATTTCAAATATTTTTATTAACATTTTTTAGACATAAACAGCGAGAGTGGATAACTTCACCTTTAAAACAGATTTGTTGTTCTTTTTTCCCATATGGCACTGGACATTGAAAACACATATTCTTCTTTATAAACTATAATAAAATATTTTAAATTATTTTCCAAAAAAAGGTGGTTTAAGCAGTACTTTTTGTGACCTGCACAGTGTTCGGCTTAGACTTGGTTTCATATTCAGAAATCTTGGTCATGGGGCTTATAATGTGGCAGAATTTCATGCTTATACCATAAAAGCAACAACTGGACACTTTTTGGCCCTTAACAGCTCCACTTATTCAATTCAGTGCACAGATTGAACCTCACCAGTTTTGATTTACTTTATATTTTTGTGTCTTTGTAGCAGTGCTTTTTGGATCTACAGCTTCTTATGTAACTTACCACCACTGAACCACTTTTTTTGAAACCCCTTTTTTGTCCAGTCCAAACATAAAAAGATCATTTTTTCCTTCTGTGCACGATGATGGCAATTTTGTATAGCAAAATCTATTTTTTTATTATTAAGCTATATATATTAAGCTTATATATAATACAGATAAAAAGCAACTGTGGTGTTTTGTTGCCAACTAACTTTTTGATTGGGGTTCATCACCTGCTTTTTTCTATGAATGACGGCTCGATCTTACATTTATTCAGTTATGGGTGTTTTTATAGCTCAAAAATACCTAGAAAAGGACAAAAGGATCCACCAGAAAACCTGCACAATGCACCTTTTAAAATAATCTTCTTGTGTTTTTCACATTCCAAGACATTTTTAAACCACAAACACGCATTTTTGTAATTGGCGAAGTCGATTTCTCTCTTGAGTTTGACCCGAGCAGCTGAAGTTTGATTCTGTCATTATGAATCGCACTTATGACTTTGATAGTGGCGGAGTGCACATCTGGAGGCAGCACACAGGAGCAGTTTTTCACCGGGTTATACAGGACGCACACTCACGACACACACACACACACACACACACACACACACACACACACACACACACACACACACACACACACACACACACACACACACACACACACACACACAGAGTCACAAACACAGTGGAAAAGATGGTGGATTTTTAAAGCCCTTTGACGGAAGCCCTCTCAAGGACATTCAGATTTCACCTCCTGTGCTGTGTTTTAGAGACCATCTGTATTCAAGTAACATCCGGCTTTTCTATTCTGTTCCTGCACAGACCGACTTTTAAGGAATAACACGGATGGTTGAATAAAAGGCATTGACAAAACCTCTAATAGAACAGTTTTTATTGTGTATTTTGTGTGCAAGTCAAGGAGAGGACAATAGTAAATACAGTAATGATTATTTTAGCTTATCGTTAAAGCTGCACTGTGTAACTTTCCTTGTTGAGATGGCGTTGCTTTGCTTGGATTGTTCCATAACCCATGAATCGGATTAATGGTGTTTTTATTCCTCAAAATGTTTTAGAAAATCATACATGTGACGTGTAACTCGGCCTGTTGGCAGATGGATAACTTAACTGCCACATGTTGGGACATTCCAGGCAAAGCATTACTGTTTCCATGGAGACGAGAAAGGTTACGCAGTGTACCTTTCAATGTTGTCGTATCTATTTTACTGGAAGTGGCACATCTCCTGCATGATTCCAAGGAAAAAAAAGTTAAAACCATGGGAAAATTTTCCAGGGAGATAATTTTTTTTGCCAAACTTTAGATTTAGAGTAGATTGGATCAGATCAGATCCAACCCTCTTCCCTAACCCCTAACTCCCTAACCCTATTCCCAAATCCCTAACCCTATTCCCTAATCCCTAATCCCTAACCCTATTCCCTAATCTCTAACCCTAATCCCTATTCCCTAACCCTATTCTCTAACGCTATTCCCAAATTCCTAACCCTATTCCCTAACCCTATTCCCTAACCCTATTCTCTAACGCTATTCCCAAATTCCTAACCCTATTCCCTAACCCTATTCCCTAACCCTATTCTCTAACGCTATTCCCAAATTCCTAACCCTATTCCCTAACCCTATTCCCTAACCCTATTCTCTAACGCTATTCCCAAATTCCTAACCCTATTCCCTAACCCTATTCCCTAACCCTATTCTCTAACGCTATTCCCAAATTCCTAACCCTATTCCCTAACCCTATTCCCAAATTCCTAACCCAAATTCCTAACCCTATTCCCTATTCCTTATTCCCTAACCCTATTCCTTAACCCTATTCCCTAACACTATTCCCTAATCTTTACCCTATACCCTAACCCTAATCCCTAACCATAACCATAGAAATAACAAAGAGGCCCCTCCCCCTGCCAAGTAAGAGTCAGGTTTGTGGAAAGGCAAACCCATTCGCTGTAAGGACACATGTTTTTGAAAATTTTCAGAGCAATAAGAAGATTCATACTGGAAAAAATCCTTTCATCTGTTTGAAATGTTCCACAATATGACATTAAACAGCTCTGCCTTACAGTTATTCAATCTCAGGTGGTTTTACTCCTTAGAAATGCTCAGAAATCGCACTTTAAACTTCTTCATGACGTTGCGGAGACAATGGTACTTTTGCTGCACAGCTGTGAGCGTCGTATCGTGTAGGAAGTCCCATTGTCAGCCATTGTCTGCCGGTAAACAGTGATGCCAGTTTCACTTTGAAGAGCGTAGCGACCGAAACGCACAAATGAGTACAACAAGAACTTCGCGGACACTTTAAATGAGCACAATAGAGAGAAAAGAGACGACAGACAACGCTTCTGACAGCCTACAAATTGTCTTGGATTTTCTGAAGTGAAAACAGCGCAGCGTGTGAACAAAATGGAAATGTGTTCTGGCGAGTGAAGACGCTTCGTAACCGCAGAGTTTATTCCTCACTAATTGTGGATAAAAAGAAACCAAAATAAGGAAAATGTCAAAACAAACAATGGTCAGGGAAAAAAACGGTCCTGTAAAGTCTCCAGTCAAATGAAGCTCACTGAGGATATCGGTCGAATAAAATAAAGAACTTCTAATATTTTGAGTCAAGTTTTTACCCCATTTTTACATTTTCCAGTAAGATTAAAATTGAACCCTCGTAGAAAGACCTGTACTGCTATTTTTAAAGCTTTTTATGACCCAATGAAACGCTCCACACTTTTTCTCCAGTTGAGGATTTTATTTACGGACGAAATAGCGAAATAAAACTCCTTGATCCTATAGTTCGGGTTGATATGAACATTTTAAGACCGAATTGACGCTAGCTATAACATTTATATATAGACTATGCTCCAAAGATTGAATTTTATTGATTGAGAAATAAAAAAAGACCAGTTATTTCCATCAAAACTATTGTTTAGTTGTTTTCTTAAGTTCTTAATTCTGTACGTTTCGCCAAATATGAACCAAAGCCGCTGTGGATTAATGGTGCATTGTGTAACTTGTAAATGTTTTTTTTCCATGGAAACGCTATTGCTTTATCTGGAATATTTCACGATATGGTGTTTAAACCTTTCTAGACCAAGTTACAAGTCAGATCTGTGGAGAGGCGACCCCACTCAGTCTGTTTTTCTAGGTATTTCTGAGCTATAAAACCATCTGTAATTGCAAATATTTGAGGTAGAGCTGGTTTAATGTCATACTGTGGAACATTTGAGGGCGTATCCATAGAAACCCTCCACCAAAAACGTTTAAATGGATCATAACTCGCGCCCGTATCATTCACGACTCCATTTTCCCAGTTAGTTTTTTCGGACTGACTGGGGCACTCGTCGTAATCACAATTAAAATTCAATTAATTGCACGGCCCAGTGGGAGTATTGAAAACTGTGATGACCAGATAACAGGGACTGAGCTGGCAGTGTCTTTGGCACAGCACCGCAGTTTCCCCATCAGCTCAATAGATTTGCGATAAATCAGAACTGCCTTCCTTTTCGTACTTCCTGTTTATTTTAATTCATTTATTTCATTACAGGAACAGAACTTATTAAAGGAACCGTACTACTCTGTTTGCTGATCTGTTCTTTTTTTATTCCTCATGAAAAACGGCGTCGTATTTTGTTTCCTTCACATGTTTAACGCACAAACCCTGCATATTTAGAATGAAAAACACCTTGACATGTCATGTAATAATACAGGAAGTGCTCCAGTGTGTGTTTTAAACTCCTTACACCTTTTAACTACAATCAATGGATGATTTCGGCCCTAAAATTTCAATCTCTGCTGAACTAAAGGTAAAAAAAAGTAGCAGATAACTTGAAAAATGCCACTACATAATATAGACAGACTAATAATTCAGAATTAGTCGAACATATGTCGATGAACAAGACAAAACACAAATCTAACATGGCCAAATTGATGTAATGTAGGACCTTTAATTGAAAAAATGATTTGAAAAAGATGTGATAATAAAAGTTAGGAAGCTAAATAAAACCATAAAAAGCATCCACGCAGTATCTCAATGATGCTGTTGCCTCATTAAACCCAGAGCAGCATCAAAAAGCTCCAAAAGTGACGGCGTATTCCCTTGTACCCAGCGTGAAACTGAAATCTCATCGTATTACAGTGTCTATCCTTAAAGGTCATACGTGTCTTTTTGTGCCTCCACAGGGGAGCAGCTTTGCCAGCCGCCCCGGCCCAAAGAAGAACCAGGAAACAGGATTAAAGAAGGACACATCCTGGTCATTGTTCCACCCGGCGGGAGAAAGCCCCTGCTCTGAGCCCAGGGAAACCCGCTACGTCACCCTCACCAAACTCCCAACTGCAGTAAGACTTATTCAGTTATATGGTATTTAATTTAGTTTATTTAGAAGGGACAATGCATATTCATGAACATACTGTATACTAGATACTTAAATTCATTCACAAACTGTAACCCGTGTCCCCTCAGCAACACATTTAAACATGGCTGTGATGGACGTTTTGAAAATAGCTGCAGATGGTTTTTTTGGTGTTCAGTAAGAGACTTGAGCTGGTCACTTGTCTCCACAGGTGAGTGCTGATGTTAAGTCCTCTGAGGCTTCTATTACAGACTTGGCTTTTGTAAAAATAATCATCGTCTGCATACATAACAATATTAAGATCTGTACAAACATTTAATATATAGTGAAAATAAAATGGGTCCTAGTATGGAGCCTTGTGGTGCTCCAACCTGACATCGAGATAAGGAGATTTGATACTGACCGACACACAGTGGGTTTGATTTGACAAATATGGTTGTATCCAATTTATGGCCCATTCAGAAAATTTAAATTTTGTGAACCTAGTTAATAATGTTTGATTGTAAACTGTATCAAAAGCTTTAATAATGTTTGAGGGTCAACTGTATCAAAAGCTTTTTTCAAATCAAGAAAAACTGTTCCAAGTGTCTACATTTTTTTAACTTTTTCAAGAAAAAAAAGTATAGCTGTTTCAGTTGAATAATTTGCACGAAAATAAAACTGCACACCATGCAGGGGGTGTAACCCGTGTTTAAACGATTAATTAATTGTTTAGTGACCCATTTTTCAATTATTTTAGATATAACAGGCAGTTTGCTGATTGGTCTATAATTCTTGACATCTGCTTTATTACCAGATTTGAAAATTGGAGTAATTGTGGCTATTTTCCTGTGGGAACAACTGAATGTCTAATTGACAGATTTATCAGATGTGTTATTGGACATATCAGTGAGTCCTTGTGTAACATTTGTGTCCAGACCATGTGCATCTTTAGCTTTTAAAGTTTTTACTTCACGGATGATGGAAGCTACATCTGAATTTCAGCCATTGTAAAGAAAGGCAGAGCCTCTTTGACAGAAGGATACATTTTCTCATGGGGTAAAAAGCTGTGAGGTTTCTTGGACAGAATTTTTAAAAAAGGTATTAAATGCAGTTGCCACAGTAACAGGCTCTTTAACAAGTTCATTATTTATTTATAGTTCTAGTTCTTTATCATGTTTTGTTTTCTTACCAGTTAATTTACTAATATTATGCCATTTTTTTTTTGCAATTTCCTTTAGCAGACTTAATAATTGACAAATAAAAATTTGCCTTGGCTTTGCACATTGTGTGAATTACTTTGTTTCTTACAGACGTATAAAGCTGTCTATCTGAAGCAAGTCCGGTTTTTAGTGATTTTTTTAAGTAATTGGCCTCTTTTCTTAACTATTTAACTATGTTTGCTGGCATGCACTCCAAAAATGAACAAAAACTGACCTGATTTGAATAGTTTTGACCAGACCAATAATATTCATTTAGAGATCTTGACAGGTATAGGCTTATCAAAATGATCAAAAATTGGGCCACATGGGAATAAATGAGTGTTTTTGATCTGTTTTATGTATCGTGTCTGTTCCTTAGCATCAGATATTTAGTCTTTTTTATAATTGTCAGGTTTTAAATATTTTTGACAACCAGTCTATAATACTTTTAGGCAATTCTAGTTATGAAAATTATATTGAAAATCTGTAATGGGACAAAGTTGTTTTTTTTGACTGCTTCATTTGTTCACGCTTTGGTTTTGGGGGCTCTGAGTAAATGGCGTTTGGTCCTGGTTTAGTCCTGGTTTAGTCCTGGTTTAGTCCTGGTTTAGTCCTGGTTTAGTCCTGCTTTAATCCTGAAGTTTAGTCCTAGTTTGTTTTGAAGTGCACTCTAGTGTGATGTCACCTCTAGTCACCAATTGTTCCTTTTTTTATTTTAGTCTAGTTTTTGTTAGTCAGCGGAAATATCACATTTTAGTCATGGTTTTAGTCATCGCTCGTTACTTTTTACTAACTTTTTGTTTTGTTTCATGGCATTTCCAGAAATATTTTAGTCCACAAATATCCATGCACTCACCACTTCTTCTTTTTCTAACTTTTCTGTTGAGTTTGATTACACTTACACCACTACGGTCGATTAAATGTCGTATGGACTTTTCCCTTCTCCGGTGCTGATGTATGAGCCCTGTCATTTTCCTGTCTGGGGGAAGTTGCACCACTTTGTTTGCCTCGGTTTGCCAACTCGCCACAAACCCTGAGATAATCTCGTGGTGAATAATTTGCGGCGGTGGAGTTGAAATAGTGGAGCACGGCGACGGCTCGGTGCCTCCGACAGACGTGAATAAAAGAGGAGGTGCTGTGGGTGTGAGGTTAGATTTGACTTTTGACAGATCAAATGTCCCAATCGCACAAGTCGAGTGGTTATTAAATATGATGATGTGAAGTGTGAACAAACCAAACTGTGCACAAGTTTAAAATGAGCACAACGATATATGACTGCGACATTTACACAGTGTAATCTATACTAATCTATAACGTGTGCATCTGCCTTTGTTTTTGTTTTTTAATTAGCAATTATCCTACTAAATAATTAAGAGTAATTAAGAATGCATTAGTCTTTCATTGTGCTTCTACAGACACTCAGCTGCTTTACAATCTCATGCATTATTCATTCTCTTAACATTATACGACTATCGTAGCCACAACTGCCCAATCTACACTGTCAAACTCTCTGACCACGCATCACTCACACACCTCAGTCATACCGGGCAATTTCAATTCAATAATATTTATTTCATTCATTAAAACAAAACAAGTCAATGCAACATATCCAGACACAGT
>JACN01101410.1:0-18942 GCA_000787155.1 Scartelaos histophorus | reverse complement strand
ATAAATAAATAAATAAATAAATACTAACATATAACAATAAATAGTAACAGTAAATAAATAAAAAGTATTCCCTTCACCTTTGACTCGTGCCCAGACCACAATGCTGCTGTGTGTTGGTGAATCACTCTAACCAGTTGGTGGCAGGAGCCCAAACGCAGCAGAGGGAGATGCAGAAAAATTGATTCTTGCGAGTTTGTGAACTCACAAATATCACAGGAATTCATCTCACTGTGAAAGGTTAGTACACAAGCTCAGTATAAGTATAAACAATTCATTGTAGTGTTTTTAAGAAACCTAAAAGAAGCACAGCACTGTCTGCAGTACAAAATCTATGTAGCGGCTATTTTTATCATAATAACATTTAGCCAGCTGCTCGGTCCGCTCATTACCCTGGAACCAAGATGAATGCTAATTTATGCAAGCATAGTAGTGTAATGGGGTAGTCCAGTCCAGTTTGTGAAGAGTGAGCGCTCAGGCTGAGGCAGAGTGAGAGAAAACACAGAAGAATCCCATGTCTTTAATATGGGCCAGAGGTTCTGTCCCTCATGCAATGCACTCCCATGTGAGCAGAGCCAAGTGCACAGGATGATGGATACAGCCCCACCCGGACACAGCAGTAAACAATGATTCTCCACATCTTTCCACACGAGTGCCACTGCATCAGCCACAGAAGGGCACAGCACAGAGCCAATGCCTCAGCTCAGGTAAACAAACAAAATAAGTTCAACCTGGAAGTGGGGAGTTCAGGGCCAACAATAACAGGAGTGGGAAATGTGCTTGCTAAAACCTAACATTACCAAGGGTGCTTTGTACAAACAGTCCAGTGAAAGGAAGTGCTGAATAGTAGGTGAAGGAATTGTAAAAGTAACAAAAGGTAAAAAGTTTAATAAACTACTTTACTACTATTAAACTACTGTACTACTGTTCCAGTTACATGCAATAGTAGTATAGTTACTAATACTAATACTTTGTTGCTGGCAGCGTTCTACATTTATGGTGGAATGACAAAAAGGAAAATAAATTTGTCAACTGGACAAAAGTTTATTTGGTAAAATACATTTCGCAGCTCATCCAAGCTTCAGTTCTGGTCAGAATGCTGGAAAACAAAGTCTTATATCTGCCTGCAGGGAGGAGCTAAATACAATATTACTGAACTAGTCATTAGTGTGGGGACATAATTAGCATAATAATATAGGCCCATAATGGGTGATGACACCTCTGGGTGTCCCACACTTATGACTAGTTCAATAGGCGGAGCTACAAACAGAAACTGTAAACAAACATGTGTTAGTTTCTATGTAATTACTTTGTATTTAGCTCCTCCCTGCAGCAGATATAAGGCTGTGTTTTCCAGCATTCTGAGCAGAACTGAAGAAGCAGCTTGGATGAGCTGCGAAACCTATTTGACTAAATAACTTTTGTCCAGTTGACAAATTTATTTTCCTTTTTGCCATTGATTCTACCACTGAGGGATTTTACACATATCTATGATGTAATGTTCAAAGGTTACCATGGTGACACAATGCACACATAAGCATCATTTTACAATAGAGACTTAAAGCTCACAAATCATCTCACCTGTTGTAGTTCCAACCTAGTCAGCTCTTTCTTGTCAGATTATGTTAAAATAAAGATCAGATTAGCTTGAGTAAAAGAGCTTCTGACAGAACAGTGCTTCCGGTTAGCTTCACACCCCAAGAGAATATTGATGACATCAGCAGCAAAGTATCAGTACACAATAGATAGAATTTTCTGTAAAAGTATTTATTCATTTCCGCAGACTGGGAGTACATCTTCCCCCTCGGAGCACTACGCCAAATGTTAAGGTCTCATTGTTTTTTGGTGAAGAAAAGGCCACAGTCCACACACAATGAGTCAGACTGTGCATGACTGATTTACTAATTAACTTTAATAAGCCAAGCAGAGCTGCACCTCGCCACCAGGATTACTTTTCATTTAGTGCTTCTGTGAATGTGGAGGCTGCTCACAGGTGTTGGTCCACACAGAGAAAACAGAATGTTTAGATGCTGTCCACAGAAATGATGGTGTCTACATCACAATGTAATTAGCAATGTTCTGGACCAAGGCAGGGTCTCAGATGGTACGAGCTGTGAAAAAGAAAACAAATAATATATAATTTCTTTACCAACTTTGACCTTGGAGGCAAGTGGTAGCTGTAACTTATTTTATTGGTGATTGTAGTATTAGCCATTAGGGGTATGCACAAATATATAAATATCAAAATACTGTGATCCTAGATTTAGTGCTTCAGTACCATTATCGTGGGTTTGCTTCTTCGATATTATTTTGGTATGTTTAAGCAATTTTTCTTTGTGACCGCATTACAATTTTGCTGCTTTTTTAGTGTAAGCAAACTTATTGGTGCAATAAACTTGACACTTTTTTTTTTGACACAGTTTTGATGATTCAAATAGATGTATTTCATATTACTATCTTAGCAGTGCTGTTAAAATGTATTTGGTATTTTGGTCCCCTAACCCTAAAAAACAGCAATACATCACAGAATGTCATATGCAGTTTATCATTTATTGTCTATTGCCAACCAAAAACATGCAACACCCTTTTTGCTTTAGAAAGAATTAGTAAAAGGAATATCAGTTTTAGATGGTTGTTGAAGACATAGTTAGTACTAGTAATATAGCAGTAGTATTTTCATATTTTTCACTTGTAAAATGTAGACCAAACATTGCCACACTCACTAGCATTTGAAAAAATATGAATTACACAACCTTATCACAACAAATTATGTAATAAAGATTTAAAAATAACACATTTCAATCAGTGTCGTATAATCACTTTTTCTTGTATTGTGCACATCCAACTCTTTCCAATAAAGTCTAATTGTATGGGTGCCCTGAAGGGACATGTCTCTATCTATAAATAAACCAGCTCTGTTGATTGCTCCCATTAAACATTTAAAAATCCATTTAACGCCTTAAACCTTTTTTTCAATTGTTTGTCCTCTCCCAGCATCTGTAGGGACAAGAACAATGGATGATTTTTAAGCTTGTTATGAATGGTGGAAATGTCTTTTTGTGCGAACAAAGCATGAGACAATTTGGTGAAATGGAAAATGTTTATTTAAACACCCAGTGGTGGAAGAAGTAGAAAAAAAGAGTTGCCTATGTAATGTATTTATTTATTTGAGTTGGGGGTTTGTTTGTTTCTATGGATATGTCATTGCCCAGAATGTTCCACCATAAAACATTAAACAGCTCTATCTCACATGCAAAAACAGGCCTTCCAACTGTGAGCGGGGTCGCCTCTCCTCAGATCTGACCTGTAACTTGGTCTGGTCTGGTCTCCATGAAGATAAAAAGGTTTAATACCAAGAAAGCATTAACATCTCCATGGAGACAAGTGTTTACCAGAAAAGTTACACAACACACCTTTAAGCAAAAGTACAGATACTGGATCAAGAAATACTCAAGTAAAAGTATCACATGAAAAAAACAACTTAAGTAGTAGTATTTTATTATATATAAAATACCCGATTAAAAATGAACTTAAAGAGTAAAAAGTTATTTTTTTTAAAAGAAACAATTCAATTTATATATTTTAACTGTATATTTTTGGTTGCTCAAACTATGACTGTGTTTAAGATAAAAAACTGTAATAAAAATAGTTTCACTTTTCAGCCCAGTTAAAAGATGTAGTGGATTAGTACAGATTGTCTTTCTCAAAAGTTGTGAATAAAAGTAAAAAATAACCATTGTAAAACTTCAGTACAAATACATTTTTTTTTACTTACTGGCAATAGCAGTATAACTATTGTCCCTAAAACGGAAAGTATATGTTTGTTGATGAGAAAAAAACTACTATTGCCACCACCACCACCACCACCACTACTACTACTATTACTACTACAGCTACTACAACTACTACTACTACTATTATCACTACAACTAGACTACTACTCCAAATGCAATCTTACCACTATAGTTTCATACTCCTTCACCAACAAGCAAAAAAAAGTTTCAAAATTAGCTTCTTTTTATTGCTCCACGCTGTCAGCCCTCTTTAATACCTCCATTTATAAGCTACCTTTGAGTTACCTCTAGGCTTTTATATACTAAATAATAAATGACAACCTGTGTGAACGATTCAACGAAGGCAGACAGGAAATCTCCCATATAATTGTGGAAAGACCTGAAGGAGAGCCCCAGACCCGGGAAACCCTCGAAGACAGATGGAGAGGGTGATGGGTGCTGTCAGGCCAGATAAAGTGAGCTCTAAAAACTGTCATTTATCATTCAATACCAGGAAAGAACAGGAGAGCCATGACGGGGCGGCCACTGTAGCCTCTTGTGTCAACTGTGTGGGTCATGTGAGTTCAGGTGAAGTGTGTGTTGAAAAATGGAAGTACAGTAAGGTCACCGAGCAAAAATCTCACATTTGAACAATTTTCGAATCAAAAATATCTGAAATAGTGTGTTGCTAAAGGCATATTATGCAAAATTGACTCTTGTGAGCTTTAAGCAACGTTATAATGTTAAATGTTCAAAGCGGTCAACATCTCCAAAGCTCAAAATGCTCCGTGTATGATGTCATGAACTGGTAGTTTTCAAGTTAACAGCTACTTTCTACCTTTTTACTTTGAGAATAACAGGACTGATCCAAATAAGCTTAGTGAAGGTTGTCAGCTTTACTGGAGGCAACCAAAAACCAGGAGACTTGATGTAATTGCATATGGTTCCTTTAATTCTGACTGAAGCAGATGTAGATACAGGTCATCATGCAGTTGACTCTTCTTCACACGTCTCTCTAGTGCAATGAAAGCGAGGGGCTTATATACGAAACATCTTGGCACTTGGCATGTCATAGCATCCCTTGTTTTACAGCACTTTTTATCATTTGACTAGCAGTGTGTTTTCAATACAATGGCCTGGACCTTCAAGAGTTAATCATGTACCCAGCAGAATCTGCTGTCTGTCTGCAATACAATAGTCGGCCTTGTACCTCGAGTTTAAACACATTATCAGCAGGATGCTCTTAGTACAAGGACAGCTTTAAATGTGAGCAGATCGCTGGTTACACTTTTAATCCATGTGATGACACACCTTCACCGGTCCCTTCAACACTGCCCCTTTAACCTTTCTAACACACAGAGGACACATAAAATAACGAAATTCTAAGAAAATATTTCTCACAAGGTGTATAGAGTTTAAAAACAAAGTGGAGCACTTTGTGTATTACCACCTGTATTACATCACAGAGAGGGTTTTCTGTTTGAGAGAAGAACTTTTAAATATGCAGGATTTGAATGTTAAACATGTTTAAATGAAACAAAACATCACTCCAGATATATGTTTGTGATGAAGAAACAACGTTTAACATAGATCTGAATATTGTGTAATATGGCCCTTTAATTAAAAAAAAAAAAAAAAAAAAGTATTTATTTTTGTTCATTTTAGGCTATTTTATTTTAATGTTATGTATGTAGCCTTTTCAACATTATTAGTGGTTGTTATTATTATGTTTAATCCGGAATCCGATGTGTTCTATGCAACCTTCACTGTTTTATAGCCTAAGGTATATTTGTGCTCACACTGAAATACGCTAAACGGTCTCTTTGTAAAAATGTGTTTTAATTTTGTTTCTTTTAAGATAGATCCCGGTTAAAAATTCCGGTAATGAGAGGTAAGTGACTGTATGTGCTACAGTCAAAATTACAGTAAGGTCCATCAGAAATATTTGGGAAGATCTGGTGCAAAAGTCGTGGCACAGCATCTCCTTACGGTTTGATTCAAATGGGATTTGTCTGCGGTAAAGTGTGATATAATACACTTCACAACGGATTTAAGACGCTGTCTGTCACCCTCACTTCGCCTGAGCACGATTCACGCTCACGTATGAATATTCCAGAGGATAAAAAACTTTTGGAGCCTGATTGGACAAACTTTATGCATTAGAGGAGTAAGTAGCAGCACCTTACAAGCATCTGGCGTGTGAACCTGCCGCACGGTCCGCTGGGGAGAGCTTCTTCTTCTTCCTGTCAGCTGGAATACGCATCACTTTGAACTTTCAGCCCCGTTTGCAGCTACAGAGGAACGTGCGCCTTCGCTTTTCACCTGATGTTACAGAGCGGAATATTATAAGCGTGCGTAAATGTGCGTAAACTCTCCATTTGGTTTTTACGCCATTGCATTAACAAACGTTTGGAGCGCGGAGGAGACGCGTCCGCAGCGATGAAATATTGATATGTGATTTTGTATTTAAATAGGGCGCTTTTTCCGTAGGTAGGTCAAACATCTTTTTGGCTTTCCCATCTTGGCGCAACAGTGGAGTGAGCTGATTTTTTGTGATTTGACGTCCTCCCCGCCGCCACCGACACCAGTGTGCGTGTGCGGGCGCGCGTAAAGAGGCGGAGAGGAGAGACAGAGAGTGGAGAGGAGAGAAGAGGGAGGAACTTTGTTAGGCTACCAGGCTTCGCTGCGTCTCCCCCGGCAGTGCGCGCTCAAAAGGAGAAGCGTTTGGCAGTTATGGTTGATCAGCGCTTCTTTTCATCCTCGGCGATGCCTTCAAACGCGTCCATTTCGAGAGAATAAGCAGTGTTTATCAATGTGCGTGAGGTACGTAGCCTGTGTGTGGCCGTGTTGCGTGAGTTGAAACGCTGTAGGTTATTGTATGTGACAAGGGGAGACGCAGGATGTAAAGTCCCCCCAATGTGACATGGCTGCTCTAAAGCGCGCGTTTATTCTGTTGTTTTGGCGCTTTGACCTTGCTTTTTGTATTTTATTTGCATAGCTCGGGGGATCTACTTTTTATAGCCTGTGTTGTATTTAAAATCAGCAGCCAGAAGTTACCTCTGGGAGACGAGCATCCAGGCTTTGGCTTTTGCCGCTACACAAAGCCTCCTCTTGTTCATAGAGTTGCCAGTTTTAACACTATTATCTGTGTTTTATTCTTAGATGACACTGTGGATACCTTTGCGGAATCCTACGCTGTGAGCTTGGCCGTCATTGCTGCTGGAAAATGCCTCTTTGGATTTGGTATGTTCTCTTAAGTGCTGCATCAATGTGCACAGCTCAGACGTTTGACACTTATGGGGAGATATGTCAAAAAATGTGTGTCTGTGAGGAGAAAGAGGGAATACTGACTGCGAGCTGCGAAAACAGAGGAATCTCAGCCATCTCAGACATAAGCCCTCCCTTTTACCCCCTCTATCACCTCCTACTTACCGGGAACCAACTCCGTAAGCTCTCCGCCAACGAGTTTGTCAAGTACAAAGGAATGACAATTTTACATCTGGGGAATAACGACATCTCGGAGGTGGAGGCAGGCGCGTTTAACGGACTTCAGGGATTACGACGATTGCATCTCAACAACAACAAGATAGACGCCTTGAGGGAAGAGCTTTTCTTTGGCCTGGAAAGTCTGGAGTACCTGCAAATTGATTATAATTACATCACTCAAGTGGCCCCGAACACCTTCAACAGACTCAGACATCTGGAGGTGCTAATCCTAAATGACAACCTCATCTCCAGCCTGCCCATCAACATTTTCCAGTATGTTCCGCTGACCCATTTGGACTTAAGGGGCAATCAGCTGAAAGTGCTTCCTTACTCCGGTCTATTGGAGCACATGAACAGCGTGGTGGAGCTGCAGCTGGAGGAAAACCCTTGGAATTGCTCTTGTGAACTTATCGCACTCAAGACTTGGCTGGAGAGCATTTCGTACACAGCCTTAGTCGGGGATGTAGTTTGCGAGTTTCCGTTTCGCCTTCACGGAAGAGATCTTGACGAGGTCTCGAAACAGGAGTTGTGCCCGAGGAGAGCCATTGCTGAATATGAAATGCCGCCCCTGCCTCATTTGAGCACTGATGCATACTATAGGACTACTCCGCCGCTAGTCACATCCTCCTTAACATCATCTGGGATTGCGCGCTCGTCATCAAGACCCACCAAGGGGCCCCGCCAGTCAGGCAAATTAAAAACAAGGCCAACCGCTCGTGTCCCATCGAATAAGCCACAAAACTATGGCCAGATTGTTTCATATCAGACAAAATCGCCCGTGCCTTTAGACTGTCCCACAGCTTGTACATGTAACCTACAAATATCAGACCTGGGCTTAAATGTGAACTGCCAGGAGCGAAAGATAGAGCAGATATCCGACTTAGCGCCCAAACCATACAATCCCAAAAAGATGTACCTCACTGGGAATTATATCACAGAGGTGGAACAAGCCGACTTTACTGAGGCTACTGGACTAGACTTACTTCATCTTGGTAACAACAGAATAGCACGGATACATGAAAGAGCTTTTGGGGACTTAACCAATCTTAGAAGGCTTTACCTGAATGGGAATTTGATAGACCGCCTCACCACTGACATGTTATACGGTTTAGAAAGCTTGCAGTTCTTGTATCTCGAGTACAATGTTATAAAAGAAGTCACAGCAGACGCATTTCGGCACGTGCCAAAACTCCAGCTCCTTTTCCTCAACAACAACCTTTTAAAAACCTTACCAGCAGGAGCGTTTTACGGCCTCACATTAGCTCGCCTTAATCTGCGCAATAACCATTTGCGATATCTGCCAGTCAGCGGTGTCCTGGATCAGCTTACAGCGCTGGTGCAAGTGGACCTGTTTGAGAATCCGTGGGAATGCTCTTGTAGCATCCTGGAGCTGAAGTCGTGGCTAGAGCAGCTTAGCACAGGAACGGTCGTAAATAACGTCATCTGCGGCTCTCCTAAGAAGCTAGCGGGGGAGGACATGAGGTACATTAAGGCTTCCCATTTCTGCCCTAATAACTCCGAGGTGTTAGCGTCCATGATCCCTCCATCCGAAGAGACGTTCCCAGGCAGCACCATCACCATCGAAACGTCTTTAGATACCGACATGGACCACAACGCCATCCCGCTGTCCGTGATGATACTCGCCCTCCTCCTCATATTTATAATGTCGGTTTTCATAGCAGCCGGCCTGTTCGTCGGCATGAAAAAGCGCAAACAGAAGAACCAGCACGAGCAGAACGAGTCCATGAACGCCTGCATCAGTTCGCTCAACATGGAATACGGGCTGTACAAAAAGGGCGGCATCCCGAAAGTGAGGACCTCTGCCGGACACGTTTATGAGTACATCCCGCCGCCGACGGAACCGCCAAGTCAGACGACGGCCCAAACGCCGACCGATAACAAATCCGTGGATGGGTACAGAGATTTCGATGAGATCAGCGGACCGTTTTTGGGTAATTCGGACGAGGAAGCTGCAAGTAACGTGTTGAGTTCTGAATACAGCGCCACCACTCCAGAACCTCTGAACAAGCCGACCACTCCTCATCGAGAAGAGCCATGTTACTACAGGGATGCACCTGACAAACGTTATAGCAGTACTTTACCCTGCAGACATGCGGCTCACTCGTCTAGTCAGTATTCTTCAGCGGATTTTGAAAATACTAGCAGACAACAATATGTGCCACCTGAGCGAATACAACAGACTATTTTGTACTGTACAGCTCCAAGTACTGTTTATGTTGAACCTAACCGGAGCGAGTACTGGGAGCTAAAAGCAAAACTCCATATTGATCCAGATTACTTGGAAGTTCTAGAAAAGCGGACTACCTTTACGCAGTTTTGAAAGCCACCAGACGCTATTCAAAGTGTCAAAAATTTTACAGACTGAAAGACAATAGTTTTTATTATCATCTTTGTTATTGCACATTTCTCAGCTGTGCAGGGTTTAGCAACAGGAACACTACTTGTTTTAAAGTATCACTTCACACTATGTCCCCGTGGTACTTAGCAGTTTAAAATGTGTAAATACGATTATGAACAGGCTTGTGGAGATTCAGGGGTGCTATGATTCACTCGCATAGAAAAAAAATATCCATCCTGGAGCTATTTCGCTGATGACAATGGGAGACTAAGCTTTTAGGCTTAAATTAGCTGCGTTTTAGGATGATGGGTTAATGAGGTGTGCGGCAATGTTCTCAGTCCAAAAATATTCAGTGTTTTTTTTTTTTTGTTTGTTTTTTTGCAGAGATTTCAATGTCTCCCGGTTGTACACTCGCAAACTGATCTGTAATGAAGCCAAATCCAATCAAGGGGTAACTGATGCCAAATGCAGTGTTATAACAGAAGTCATATTTTTGGACATGGTTTTACATGTAAGACAATATATATGCATCACTATGGTATTTTCCCCTCACTTGTAATGTATTTAAAGCTATTTCCAGATACTTTATTCACAAAGATGTATTTAAAATGTTTCTAATTTTTCTATGAACACATAACAAAATAAACGTATTATTTTATATAGAAATATACTATATGATACTATATAGAAATATAAGGGTTACGTTATAATTTTATTATCAAATGATTATTAATTGATTAATAAAAAGTATGTACCATTGGTGAAATTTAAATTCAAAACTAGGTTGAATCAGATGAGATGATGGGCAGACATATGAAAACGCATCTGTTTCTATGTATTGATTAATTATATCACACACATTCAGTTCTGGGATCAAACGGGAATTTTGCAGTATAGTCAGTACTGTCAGCTTTTTTCCTAATATACTTTACTCAGCTTTTTTCTTGCTTGATACACTATTTGTGAATTTTATTTTTAAATTCAATTCATTCCCTTTCATACCACATGCTGAGATGATTAACTGACAAACAAGCTAAGCACCCAGCTGTTTATCTAACATGTAGAAGTCTCTGCGGTTTGCGTCTTGCCTCTGATTCTATTAAAGTGTGAGGAAGTTTATTCCATGTCCACTGGAACTGCCCCATTCTCTGATTGGTTCTGTCTATCCAACTGTGACCAGGGCTGAGAAATTTTACTCCCATCCACAGAGAGCAGATTAAGTCATTGTATAGAATAGAACCAATAGTGATGGCTGACCAGGCTCAGTTAATACGGATTAAGATTATGCACTATATCAATTGTACAATACGAAGCCTTCAGAGTTAAAAATGGTTGTACTAATGTGGAGCACGTGAAAAAAAATGGCACAAATTGGCACAAGTACTCATACATTCACCTTTGTGTTTTTATCCTCATAATTTACACAGAGAAAAGAGAGCACATATACCCTTAAGCATTCTCTCTATATTCAAAACGCACTATAGTGATTTAAAGGTCAGTTATGATGTCAGTGTTTTGAAATTCATAGCCATGTGGCGTAGCTTTATCAAATGCAAACATGCAAATGATTTCCCTGTGCATACATTAGAGCGTAAACACAGACAATCCGTTTGAAGAGACCACCTTTCATTTCTTTAGGCACACGCCACAATCTCCATGTTAATTAATATTAAAGAGAATTCACACACAGTATTCATGTTCCATATGTGGGACACCTCAATATTCACAGGTACTATTTTGATCAGTGATATTGCCTCTCTGTTACATTCATTGTACAGTTCTGTTTTGCCTCGCATTGTCGTGGAAATGCATATTCTTGGAAGTCTTCATAGATTGCGTGCAGATGTGACAGCTTTGAGAATAATTGCACGCAAGGATTGTCAATGTGCATTGGAAAGACTCAGGCAAAGAGAGACATCATTCATGATCACTCAACTTACTTGTTCTGTGGATCGATAACCCAAGTCGATAAATGCAAGAGTTCAGAAGCAGAGGTGTACACACTGCCTACTCTGGTCAACCCCTGTCATCTTTGCTCAACTAATTAGGGCCCACATTGTATCTGGATGCTGTCAGCAAGTCACCATGCATTATACAGCTGCGCTAGTCAGCCATGCTCCTTACTGATGCTAAGGTCTGAGTGTGCCTGCATCATGTACCAAGTAGTTTCTTCTTTTGACCTGACTGAACTCAGAGGAAAATCCTCATTTGCGCAGTGAAGTGTAGCAATTCATCATGTTTGAAACGGAATATACATCGTCGTTTTATTATTGCAATTAAAATAAGGCTTTTATATGAAGACTGCAACCATGGGAATGCAGAATGTCTAGAAATAACGGTTTGAATTGTGAGAACCTCATTTATATTCATATTACCCAAAATGCAAAACAAAAGAGGTATTATTTTTTTCCTATTCTTTGTAATCATAAGCCATGTGGGACGTTTATGTAGGACACGCACACTAAAAACTGTCCACGAAAATTCTGTGTACAATTTTAGAAAACAGACCCCCAGCCAAACTCCGATGTCTTTATTCTGCTTTTTTTTACTTATTTATTTTTTTGCTTTGATTTGAACAGTCACTCCGTATGTCAGATTTGTAAATAGAACATGGCGCAATCAGCATAAATTTTTTGCAAAGGCTCTGAAAAAGCAAAAAAAGTGTCACTTATTGCAAAAACACAGTCCGACCAGAGAATATGTGGAGGTAAATATAACTACAGTGTGCTGTTTCTTTAGTTGTTAGCTGATGAATAAAAGATTTGCATTCATTTGGTATATGTTTGTTTGTTTGTGTTTGTTTGTGTGTGTGTTTGTGTGTGTGTGTGAGTGGGATCCACAGTAAGTCAGGCCTATTGAGGACTGAATATTAAACACTGACAAAGTTGCGGTGAGATCAAAACCTGAAATGATATAACGCTGGTGCAATGCTGGCAATGTTATTATCATCAAAACAGCCAAGTGGGGCACCTGACTTATTTTGAGACTTCTCGACTCCTAGATGGACTGGGATGTGAGACAATTATATGTGAAAATCATTATTGTATAGACATAAAAAACACAAAAGTCAAATATTTGTAAAAATCTATAATTCAGATGTTGCGGCAGAGACCAAGAATCTGGAAAACTGGAATAATAAAACCAGTGTATGAATAAAATAGAATTAATATAGTATACATTTGCTATTTGCTATGTGCTGGTCCATTGCTCAAAAACATGATTTTAAGGGAAATAAAATCAAACAAAACACTATAATTTGATATTAATACACTTTATTGTTATGCTAACAATAAAGTGTACCTTTGCCTCAAGAAACATTATGCAATTTTTGTCTCACCTCTTGTCTCCATGGAGATGTTATTGCATTATTATCTTCACAGAGTCTGGAATGAAACGTATCTTCCATTTATTCAGTTGCTATTGCATGCTTCCTTATTGTGAGTGGGGTCACCTTCCCACCGATCAGACTTTTTAATAAGTTTAATGCCACACGATGTAACATTCAATTCATTTTTGCGTTACCCAAAATCGGCAGAGCAGCAGTTGCCTCGCCGAGCTTAACAAAACTGTTGATTTAACAAACAGAAAGTGAGAAAATTAAACAGAGAGACAGTCATTGGTCAATAACAGACAAGCAGATTAACCAACTTCACAAACAAAAGCAAATACCATCCCAGGCGATGCAATATCAACACCATAGAAACAAGTAGGTGCTGAATCCTCCACCTGTGCATGCACCTCCAACGCTTTTAAATCAGCACCTGCCAGGCTGTAGAGAAAATTCAGCATTTAACCCAATCTATAATATCACCGAGGCAGCAACACATTCAAAAAACAATGGTTGACCGTGCTGCATATCTTGACCCAGGTTCACGGTTAGGAGCGCCTTGCTTGCATGTGTTGAATTTCCATGCAAACGTGCTAAAAATATATTGTATACTGCACCTATAGAAGGATTACGAAGAATAATCCAAACTGGACTGTTTTGAGGCTTGTATGACACATAAATCGGGCTTGTTTGTACTGACAGACACTGACTAATTAGTCCTCTCATGTAGAAATGCAATGATGATGCCATGCCCCGAGTGGTCCAACAGCTGCACTATGTAGCGGCTGCAATACAGGCCTGGGGCAAATCCTAACATGTAGGCTGCAGATGCCGAAAGGGTCCTTCTCTCCTCAAATTAAAATTAAAAAAAAAAAAAAAAGATACATTTAACATTCACAGATCTCGGAGAAATAAAAATGATTCGATTTGACCCTAATCTAAGTACGCTAAAAGAACAAACACTACATCTGCATGGGAACGGGGGACCAGGCTGTATTCTTAGCCGCTTTCTGGAAGCAGTATCCGTATCCATGGAAACGTCCAATTACCTGACACAGAAGAAAGCAAAAGGGTATATGCTGACATAGGGTGCCAACTCATTTGCAACTTTTGACAGGTATGACATTACTCTTGCCTCTTTTTCAAACGTACACAAGGCAGCTGGGGGAGATTAAAGGTTACGTTTTCAATTTCCTGCTTGTGTTTTTTAATTTTCCTGACAAACACAGCTCCGTGTCATTCATAATAGCACTGCAAACCATTTCACATTACCTTTGACTCATAGATTTGTCAGTTTGATGGTGTCACATTGCTTAGCCTAGCTCCGAGACCCCTCGTTTTTGCCAGTGTGGGGAGAACGGGTGGAAATTAGGGCAGAACTGTATTATGTAAGCTTGAAGTGATGTGTCAGGCAATGTTGGAGACAGCGTATGACTGTAAGTATTTAACCCAAAGCAGCTACTGTTACCATCCACTTACATCAGGCAAGTCAACACAGCCCAGATACCAGCTTCAGTACTATGCCAGTTTCTCATATCTGGCAACGTACGTGTGGCTCCTAGTCATGTGTATTTGTCTCTGAAGCTCTGGGAGTTTCTGTGAGGCGGTACCTCCAAAGCTGTGTGTTTTTTAACGTGTGTGTGTGAGCCTATGAATGCATAAATTATTGACTCACAGTGTATTCATGCTTCCCTCCAGGACCTGAGCCAAGTGCCGCTGAGTTACCTTTATCCTCTCCTCTCCCCGGATTCCAACATGAGGATTCTGGCGCTCTCCTAACTCACTAAACAAGGAAAGTACTGAAGTCAGAATAGATGCACAGCCGTGGTGGTTAGCAGTGACAGTCACTTCTTGTAAAATGAAAACCTATATAGTATTTATAGTTAAAGAAAATATTCATATTGAAGCTGAGTATATCTGTTGTAAGTTAATAAAACAAAAAAAAACAAAAAAAATGACCTCTTCTAAGTATGTAAGATTATCGCCCAAATGTCCCAGTGAGAAAACTCTTTAAAATTTTGAAGATTTTTTTATCAACTGTTTGAACGCCTTATCTGTGTAATACAAGTTAAATGCATCCTGTGTATTATCTCTTCTAAGACTGCAGTTATCATTTTAGTATTAAAAAAACTTAATCTCGATACTAAGGAATAGACCTGATGGTCCAATTACTAATTCCGATACCACAATGAGAGTGAAAAACATATTTTCTGCAGACAACAGGGGGTCATTTTCAACATTAAATCATAGCACTTTCGTGTATATTACAATGTGGTATCTGATTGCTCTTATTCTGCTTTTTTATCCTTACTCTTACTTTTTTTTTGACCTATCATGTTAGATTATTAAAATGATCCATTTTAGTAGTTGGCTCTTCACAATTATTCAGTTCTTAATCGCTGCAGCCCTAGAGTTTACCAGGGGTTAAATGTAATGGAAATGCTGAGTGTTGAACTGAGAATTTGAAGTCAGCTTCATTCATATTCTTATTCATTCACAAATCTTGCATATTTCTCAGATAGCATTACCAAAGTCATACTGGCACATTCTGCTGAACTACCCTAAAAAAACTTACTTCTGCTGCAGCTCCCAACAAATACAGTTTTCCATATTGATCACACTGTACTTTGCTATGAAATATCACAAATGTTGAACCTGATCATTTCTATTACTGACTAGAACTCACTGTATTACAACAAAACTTAACCAGTTTAACCATAAAAAAAATAATTTTAAAGTGGATACTTTTACTTCACTACATTTGAAATAAATAAAAATAAAAATACACAAAAATAGGTAGAAAAAAATATTAATTCTATTGTTTCTGTTGAACAAAAACAGTAGACCAAAGCATTATTAGATCTGAAATATCTTCAAAACACTTTTGCATTATTAAACAGGTACTTTAATACTTTTACCTAAGTAGATTTTTTCACGTGATACTGTTACTTTGTACGCTTATTTAAATTACAAAATTGAGTACTTCAACCACTGCAAACCCAGCAATATAATGTCTAATGCTTGTTTCGTGGATTACTATTTCTACCCTATTATGAAATTACTGGGAACTGTACCCAGTGCAACACGACTTGACATCTGGTGTAATCCTGTGCCGTGTCTTTGCATGATATCCGTTTGTTGTTGCCGGGGTGGAGTGGATTTGGATTCACAATGTGCTAAAAGTTTATTTGTATGTGCACTGTCATAGACAAACTAATATTTATGAGAGCTTATCCAGGCTTACGACTGCCAATCTCAGAGAAATCCCTCTTCATCCTCCCATTTGAACCAAAAGATGAGAATGGCGCTTCCCGGTACCACAAAAGCTTTGGAAAAACAACATATTGTATAGCGTTTGTGTTGTGAATGTGCTGAATGTTGTGCTAAGGAGATTTCATGGTTGCTAAGTGACAATAACAAGCAGTAATGCATTTCTATGAGAATTTCTGCCAATCACACAGCACATTAAAATCAGGCCCCCAAACGAACCTCAGATTTATTGTTTGAATTCTGCTCTCCAGTTGCTTTGTCCTTGGGCAAGACACTTAAATTATACATGAATGCTTAAACGATATTGTTAAAGATCCTATATTACACAAAAGTAACTCAGATGAGATGCTGTTACCTCCTCAAAAACATACCTGGAGTTTTGTTTCATTCACACATGTTTGAGTGACCTTTGTTATTAGTCTGTCTACAAAACCTCCAAATGCTCCGTTCCACCTTGTGATGCCATGAACCAGTTTCAACAACTAACTTTTACCTTTTGTTCAGTGGAGATATATTCCAGGGCTAAAATCCTCCAAATGATTCTAGAGAAGGTGAGTTGAAACACAGTGGAGTGGTTTCTGTATTGCCACATGACATCACAAGGTGGAATACAGAGTTTTCTGTGACTCCGTAACTCCAGGGATGTTTCTGATGAGGAAACATAACACAGATCAGAAAATGGTGTAATATTGGTCCTTTAGTTAATGCAGATTTAGATTTCAGAGGTTGTAATAATGCACTGGATTCATATGGCGGCTTTAAAGACACCTAGGGCTTTTTATAGTGCATAATTTATTCACCTCACATAATTGACAAGGTGAGAGAAGTGTCTTGCCTAAGGAGACAAAAAGAGCCTAGAGCCACTGCTGCCCCACTACTGCACCTGGTATTCACAGCGGTCTCCATTCAAGTACTTACTAGGCCCTCACTTATGCATTAGATTAGAACATCCTGTAGACCTTGGTGAGTTTATAAGCACTTTTCACAAGTGCATAGTGATGGTAACAACTAGCATGCTAACATGCACTTTCTGATTATCGGAGAGCAAAACTGTTTATAATAAGATGCAGATAGATAGATGCTCAGATGCTCATTTAAACCATTTAAATATCATTTAAAAATTGTGAATTGTGAATTCATGAATAAACCAGCTCTTTCGAATGGTTCCTTTACATTAATCATTTGAACTGGATCTAATTTTTTTAAAAGAACCAAATCTTTTTCTAATCTCATCTAAATTTGTACGCATTTTTACACTGATTAAACCCGAACAAACACGGGAAGTGAGGAACTCTGAGCTTTATGCACAAAAAACATATTTTTCATCATGATATCATAATTTGTTTTTAAATGTTTATTCTTGTAGAGCAACTTTTTACTTAGAATTGCATAATTTCAAACTGTAAACACACTCCTATTCTCAGTTTGAACCATTTTAAAATAATTTCAGCCTGGGGCATTTCTCACACTGATTAGTTGTTAGTTGTAGTTGTTAAATTGAGTTCACACTTTGGCTTCTGTCATGTAAATAATAGTTAAATATAGAGGAAAAGATTCAGATCCCATTAAAGAGCCAAAGATCCAATCACTATTACACTGGTGTATGAATGTGTGTGTGAATGGGTGAGTGGTTCCTTGATGTGACGTGATGATGTAAGGGTGGAAAACCTATATAAATATGTGACCTTTTACCATATCACTCATTTGAATACATTTTTCATTGAGTTTATATTTTGAAGAGGCATCAGTCTTACTTTACTGCAGATTTTACCTTCCTCTGTGGTCGGCTGCTGCAGTTCTGTTGTTGTTCGGGTCAGGGTAACATACTGTGGAGCTTATAGTGCCTGGAGTCGCTGGTCTCACATTAACCTCTGCTCAGGCCTGATATCCAGTTCATTTTATCGTCTGCCCACTTCCTCATGGCTCTCCAGCACATCAAGGGCGCGTCCTTCTCCAGCGAGCCCTGAAGTGCCACTATCTGCCATCACAGACTGTGGCAGCCGTCAGCCTGTAACTCACAGAGACAACAAATATAGAGAGACGAGTCCAGTGATAGGAAATATTGGTAAAACGTTTCATCTAAGGTCATATGCTCAGATTGCCCACCAGCACAGTCTGTTATACTGTGAGTCAGGCAGATTTGAACAACAGCGACCTGAGAAAGGTTTTGTTTTCACATTCACAGGAGAGATGCACAAATCTGGCATTAAAAAAAATATCTGTTAGTCACAATCTGTCAGTTGGAAAGGGCAGGCTCACTGTTCTTTTAAATGCACAAAAAAAACACATGTTTCAATGCTGTTTCACATTGCTGATATATAATGCTATTTTCTGACCTATATATCATTTATAATGTTGTTTCCTCATCAAAAGCACACCCAGAATTTGATGTTTGACACATACAATTTGCATATTTAGGCTGTGTTCTTCTCTCATACAGGAAACACTCTGACATCAAGACATTAAGACATCACAAGGTGGAAATCTTGTGATGCCTTGTGATAATATAGAAACTGCCTCACTATGTTTTTAAACTCCATACACCTTCACTAGAATGATTTAGATGAGTTCAGCCCTGGAATTGCCAGTGTCTATTGAACAAAAAGTGAAAATGAGTGAAAATTAGCTGTTAACTTGAAAACTTCAGCTTCATGACATCACAGTCAGAACAGAGCATTTTGAAGATGTAGACACTTAAAAATAAATAACATAATATAATATAATATAAT
>KN491086.1:880-26250 GCA_000787155.1 Scartelaos histophorus | reverse complement strand
TATTAGGCACCTTTCTGAACACTCAAAAAAAAAACATATAGTAAAACATACAGTTAAGTCAACAAGACACCAGCTACCTTTTACCTTTTGTAAAGATTCCAGTGAAGGTGTACGGAGTTTAAAACACTGTGGAACACTTTCTGTACTACCACATGTGTAAATGAAACAAAACACAACTCCAGGTATGTTTGTGATGAGGAAGCAACATTATAACATACAGATATGTATGATATTTCAGCCCATGTTTGCTCTGTTTCAAAATTCTAAAGCCTATAAATGCACCCCATGAGTGTACGTTTTGGTGATGAGTTTACACTTTTCACAACTCTCAGAGACCAGTTTGGAGTTTTGCTGTGATGGTAATGCTAACAACACATGCTAACACACGCTGTCTGATTATCGGATGCAGACAGAACGCAGCAGGCTTATTTTGACTTCACAAGCTACTTATGCAATATATCTGTACTGAGGCACGACATATTTTGCTCAAATGCGTGAGAAAAATTGGAATTCTCACCAGTCTTAATAATAATAATAATATAATGTATTTTTCTGCTGTCTTCTTTACTAAAATAGACCAGCACAACAGGACAGTGATCAGCTTGTCTTAATTCAACAAGTTTTTCTAAACTCAGGTGCACTGACTACATGTGCTCTACGGAAATAATAATAGGAACCAATATTATGATGCAAAAAGTAAGTGAAACATATAATATAACGACATAATATAGTAAATAATATGAGCACAGTAATATAAATTTATTCCACAAAATAATATACAAAATAATAATGACACAAATTAATATGAATACATAAAATAATATATGTAAAATAAATCAAAAGTTACAATTCTAGTGAAGGTATATGGAGTTTAAAAACACAATGGAACACTTCCTGTTTTACCACATGACATCACAAAGTAGAACAGAGTTTTTTAGTTTGAGAGAAAAACTCCTAAATATGCAAGGTTTGTGTGTTTGTGTGAATGAAACATAACACACCTCCAGGTATGTTTTTTGATGAGGAAACAACATTATAACATAGATCAGAAATCAGAAATAGTGTAATATGGGCTCTTCTTTTCCTCCTGCTGCCTGAGTTTTTCACTCTTGGCAGGCTCCATTGTACGTCTGGCTTCACTCACAGCGTCTTGTGAGTGGGTGTCTGTGGTAAGGCTAGTGAGTTCAGTGTACACATGGAGTGAAGACAGTAACTTGACAAATAGGAATTAACAAAACACTAGCTTCAGTTGTGATCTGTTGTGTGCAGCTGTCTGACTGGAGGTGGAACAGTGCAGTACAAAGGCTTCCTGTAAACAGTGTTTGAAATGCAGCTGCTGTCATTTACCACAAGCAAAAAAGATATAGGCCACTCCAGCCAGAAGCAGTTCGAACTTTATAAGGCCGGTTTTGCGATTCACCGGCCCACAGGTGACCTCAAGGATGCGATGGTTGTGTGTTGTGTTAGTATTAAAAGTATTAAAAATCAGATATGAATCATTTCACAGGACAGCTTGAGCTGTAACAGTATAGGGCTACATTGACTAGTATAAGAATAGATTGTAATAGAATAGAATGTGAATTTCAACATTTAATAATTGTACTTACTTTTATATCTATCACATCTATCTATCTTATTATTATCATCTTCTTTTTGACAAGTTGAATTAAGACAGTTTTATCATGAGTTGAGTAAATTTCACTTGACAAGTAAAATTTTCTGCCAGTGGAACAAGACTTTTTGTACTTAGTTCCTTAGTATCTGCATTTAGTTAGAAATAATTTCTAGTAATAAGGCATACTATTTGGAAACAACATGTGCCAAAACTATAATGAATAAGTACTCACAGTTCATAATTAGAGTAATGATTTTTAAAGTGTTGTACCCGATTTTTACTGTCTTAAAAGGATTCATTTCAAACAGTTTGCAGTGGTCCAGAGTTTTCATCAACATCCTAATTATTCACCATGATGAGTTTATAAGCACTTTTCACAACTCACAGAAACCAGAGCGGAGTTTTGCCATGACTGTAACTCTAACAACACTTGCATGCTAACGCGCTTCCTAATTGTTGGACAATAAAATGTTTTCTAATTAGATCCAGACAGAAAGTAACAGGCTTATTTTGACCTCACAAGCTGCTTATTTCTGACTGAGGCAGGACTTATATTCATGGAAAAAATGTCTCTAAGATGGATATGTTCATTCTTTCTATGCGTTTTTCTTTTCTTTTTCTTTTTTCTTGTTTCCTTATGTTATATTATGTTTAATGTCAATCACTATAACTTTCTGGATGAGGAACCACAACATTTCTTGCTTAATTTTAGTTAAAGCTATATTTAATAATTTGCTAACTGCTTTGACAGTGCACTATGTAACTTTTCTACTGGAGAATCTGCCACATGCTTGTCTTCATTTAGATGTTACTGCTTTGTCTGTAATGTTGCGCTGTATGCCACATGTAAGTTTAATACTATTCTTAGTTTGGAACATCCCAGGCAAAGTTAAAACATGTCTATGGAGACCCACAGGAGATCTGTACCCTCCATCACAGAAACACTGCTTATTGCATCTCAGTGACCTCACCATTAAATCCTTCTGTTTGTTCTTGTAATCCTGTGGTATTGAGATCAGAATTATTTGGGCTTGAGCCATGACTTCCAGATGTCTATTCTGTTTTTCACCAAAATGCTGTCAGTCACCTCCCTCAGGGTTTTCCATTTGTTTTGTTTCACACCTGTTGAACATTTTTGCACTGTGGTTAAAGGGCTTTTTATTCTGTGAAAAGCCCATGTTTGCATTTTAGTTATAGCTTACACAATCTGATTTGCAGTACTTTGCTTGTACATCTTATTACAAATTTACAATTGGCTCCGTGCACCATAGCATTTGACTGTAGTTCCAGTCTCCAGAGAGCAAAGCCATTTCTGCTCCTATTTCTATGATGTTTTGCAGAATCATGCTAAAACCAATGAATACTAACAGATCAGGCTTTGGTCAGGGAGCTGTGGGTGGAAGCTCCCTGTACAGTTTTTCACATGTTTATGGCAAACCAATTTTCTTTTATGAATTAAAAAAAAAAAAAAAACTTTAAGAAGACGCTAGAGAGCAATTTTTGTAGATTGTGACTTGATTTGTATATCATTATGTTCGCCTCTTGTATGGCCAACTTTCTATATGGTTTAGGGCGGAGTCATAGCATTATTTTTTACATGTCCAAACCATAGACTGTATAAAGAAGAAGGGAGTGTGATGTCACCCATACTATTCAGCTCCAGTCAAATTAAACTCACAAGGTTTGGAGTTGTATTCAATTTTTCATGATATGTTTAATTTTTCAAGTTAACATTTTAAATACTGGTTATGGGCATGTTTATGTTCTTGTTTACTGCTCGTATTTGTTTTGCGATTTGCAACTTATGCACCGACTTTATTGAAATTAATAGTCTAAGCCAGGGGTGCCCAGACTTTTTTCAAGGGCCACAGATAAAGCAGACAAAGCATAGGCTGGTGGTTAGTACAGTAATAATTGAAATAAGTGCATTTATAAAAGGTCTGAATGAGTCACCAGACCTTTATTCATGCTTAGATCCTCAACAGAACATGGTGAATATTTGTTATTGGCTTTAACAAGGTACATTTTCAGAAACTTGCAGTAAAAAGTACTGTTTAAGGTTATATGGGCCGATTCAAATCGCAGTCTCAGGGCCAAGAAAAATTGGTCTGAGGGCCGCAGTTGGCTCTGGTCCATAGTTTGGACATGCCTGCACTTTGGATATGCAATTTAAGTTCCATCTGGTACTGTATGGGGCTTGCTTTAAGTTAAGTATGAATAACAGAAGTAATAGATGCACTCAGATTTTTTCACACCATTCAACATAAACATATATTTTTTCACATGAGACTAAGGATTTCAGATCAGTCGTACAAGTCCGAACAGGAACTAAGACCTCTGGAGGGGTTGAATCTGGGTGAGTGAGGGAACCTTGCATTTTGGTGCTTGTCACCTTGGATTCCTGTACAGAGCTGAGGACCGCATACAGACTGATTTCGTACGCGTAATTTCAACAGGAGGGCTGCTTACGGAGAACTAACTGCCACTCCAGGCTGTTTGGCAGGTCTCTGCACGGACCACACGCCTGTCACACCACATTTCTCTTGCTACTGTACAACACTGTGGTCAGAGCCTTGGCCCCTGTTCTGCCTGGTGACTCACAAGTGGTTGGAGTGTGATTTTTATATTGGCGAAAAGTCTGAAATTGCTGAGACATGACACTTTTTGCCTTATTACGTTGTTAGACCTGTCCAAAGATGAAATATTTTAATATAATCCATGTTGAAGTCCTTGCGTGGAGTTGTGGAGTTGTTTTTAATCATAGTTTAAAGGGACGGTAACCATTTTTACATATAATAAAGTTACATTTCTCTTGCCCTAGTACAGCTGTTGGGGTCAAAACGAGACCCCACTATTAATAAATAGTGATCCATGTTGGTTGGCTGATCAATCAGTTCAATATTTATATTTTTTACCATATCAACTATTGACCTTAAATCTCCAGCAGAAGCTGATATTAACCAGTTGCCTAAAAAGCTCAAATTAAACTCTTTAATATGAAGAGGACAGTGCTCTCTTATCCAATGTGTAGTAAAACAGGGTTGTGAATGTATTGAGTTTGGAATAAAATAAAATTGTATCATCAGAAAATACATATATTCCAAAACATAACAACAGAGCGTATCGGCCAACAGTTGCCCTGGATTTTACATAATCTGTATTGGAATTGGCCATGAAAAAAAACAAATTGGTTGAGAAGAAATAAGTTTAAACATTTACAATGAATTAGTTTTATTTTTTGTGTTTTAAAGTGTAAAAATCAGGTATAGCCACTTTCAGATATTTCTGTTTCATGGTCCAAAAATTGTCCTGTATATAATAAAGAATGTGAGAGCGTATAGTTGTCAGTCTGGCTGTAATATATAAATATAAGTAATGCAACCAAAAACCAGGCTCTGCACCTTAGGTCCACGACTGCTATCAGCTCTAACTCACAAAGGGAATATATGTGTGTTTTGGGCTCTCCTTTTCTCCTTCCACCATTTCACAGCGGTAAAGGAAACTGAACAGGCAGACAGATGTGAGAGTCATTCCTCAGCCACCTGTCTCCAACTGAAACACTGAAGCTCACAGAGATACAGACGGGTCCATTTTCCTGTGAGAAAAAAAGTCTTTAGCGATGCAGCGTTCCTCATCCAAACTTTTTATTAACCATAGCCACAGTATGTAACTTTTTAGCCAACGCATGTTTATTACACTGAAAACATAAAAAACATGACAAGCTTGCATTCCCACAAATTTGACTCTTAAATGGCCTGGGGGAGGATCTCTTCCTGGTTGTTTCCATGAAGATGCTGTTCCTTTAGCTATAATTTTCCACAAATGGCATACAACGTATCTTTCTCCATGGACAATTTTCCAAAGTATGGTTTTAACTTTCTGTTTCCATGGAGTCCTGAAGATCATGTGCCACCTCTTTGTTTGTGACCGTAGCTGTCGCAATAGGTTTTCTTTTAGCTAAGCTTGCAACTGTATTGATAATAAAACTAACTGGCTATTTAAAAATGAAAACCTTATTTTGAGGATCATTATCATAATCGTTATCTGGATTATAAAACTCTAAAAAGCACGCCAAAAACAACTTCTGTAGCATTATTAAATCAAAATGTCAAAAAGACTAAAGGATATATAAAATAGTGTTCAGTCACCACATTTTATTTGTGTAAAAATGTGTTTTGAAAATCAACATTTACAACAGAGTTAATTGTTTGACAGATCAACTAGTAATAAAAAATACTAGTTCACTCTTAAAATAATTGTTTGTTGCAGTTGCAACTCTACTTTTTACCTAGAGTTTGTCCAACAAAATTGTGTTGATTTAATGGAGGTATACTCTTGCTACTTTTGCACAAAGCAACTAAAGCAGACACATGGATAACATGCAAATTACACCCGTAGGAATACCATAATAATAATAATATCATAAGCCATTTTCTTCAACTCAATATTCAATTATAGTGTAAATTAGTGAGGCCATCATATTAAAATTGCAAACTCAATTTTGATACTAAGGAATATAGACAATACCGATATCCCGATTATAATAAAAAAAAATATATATATATATATTCCTTTAGATAATACAATGTGATTTTCAATGTTTTATCTCCATGTGATCTTACATCTGGGTAGATGTGGTAGATAGTCCTGAGCTGTAGCAAAACAAGAATAATTGTAAAGCTATTCAGGAAAGGTTTGTTTCTTTGTGAATTTGACTTTTTATGATTGATACCTACTCAAATCTAGTTCTGATACTAGTTTTAGTATCAGAACTAGATTTGAGTAGGTATCAATCATAAAAAGTCTAGTTCTGATACTAGTTTTAGTATTGCATTTTTGATTTTTTATACTTTTGAAAGTCCTGGTGTAGTCTTTTATACACTTTTATTGTGCTTGTGTAAAAGTTATGGCTAGGTTTGACTTGACTGTACTTTGAGTAGTTCTACATCTGCCTATGTTGTTGAGGGTATCACCTGCTCGGACACAGCTGCCTTGAAGAGGAAAGAGAGGGGAGAGAGCACATGATGATGAGGAGGAGGGGGTGAGAAAGGAAGCTCATCTGAGAAAGACTAAACAGTGGCTTTGTGAGGAACAGGAAGAGAGAGACCATCCATCCATCATCACACCCCTATTTTCTCTTATGTCTTCCCTACAGCCCGGGTCCACCACAGCGACCGGCAACATCCCCCTGGTGCTCTGTGAAGTGTGGAGGAGTCGAGGCATTTCAGGGTATGTACATTTCCTGAACTAGGCCTGCACTGTTTCAAACAAAACTATAATTATGAACTGCACATGGTTAACAACTCTAGGAGCATTATGCAAATTGTGCAAAAACAACTTTCTGGAGCATATTATAAAGTTTGTTATGATCTTGTCTTCATCAAAAACATGCCTGAAGTGGAATTATATGTCATCCTATTCGAACCCTCCTTACAGCTACTTGTATGAGCCTGCACTTCTTGTATAAGAGTCCCCAAGCCTGCGTAACCGGGAAGTTCTCTGCAATGTTCCTGCACGGCTATTTCATAAATATACAAGCATATAAGAGCAACACACCACAACTTCAAACCGGATGCAATGTGCAGTAGTTTTATCACTCTGAAAGGGGAGTGATTAAGCATGGTGAGCAAGGGGAGGGGGGACTTGGATCGGTCAAAATTAAACTGATTAAACATTTTAAGTTTTCTGCAAATATAGCATTTTTGTATGTTATAAACCCAATAGAAGTCTAATATTGCCTTAATATTTGCACAAAGACTGAAATATGATGAAATACTACAATGATCTCATGAATGTAAGAACATGTTTGTAGGATTCTGAACTACACAATATTTTTCTATAAAAAATGTATACTATTTTGTTTACTGCAGAGGACATTCTATTATCAAAATAACTGCAGCCCTTACGGTTTGATAACTGCACAAACTCATTGCGATTTTTGGTTCCTGTGTTTTACAGCGCAGCCCTACCCGCCACACCATCAACATTTCAAACTCATTCATCCAAAACCAGCCATGATAGCTTAAAAGCCAAACCTCTTTACACACCCCCTTATTTAAAAGCCCCGTATTTTACATGATTTGATTTAACCACAGTAATCACGTCGGTTGGATGATAGCAGGGCTGCTCGAGGGCAAACAATTTATAACCGCAGCTGAAAAATGAGAAGTATAAAAGCTTTTCCTGGTACGCTCCATGTATTGATTAAGGTGTTCCGGAGGTCCAGTGGAGGGCTTTATTTGAGTGTTGTGATGTGTTTATGATGCACATCGCACAAAGGGACATGTCTAATAGGTCCCCCGGGGCCGCCCACTCCAGAAAATACCCCTAGTGACTAATATGTCCCCTTGAATATGAGAAGCAATCTTTTAGGGGAGAGCCTCATTGTAATTTCACTGAGGGTTTGGATGCTATAACTCAACAGTAAGGCATCGCAACTGCTGCATTGTGGCCATAGTTTTGCGACATTTTAAAGGTCTTTTATTACGCAAAACTGACTCCTGTAAGCTTTAAGTCGTGTTAGAATGTTGTTACCTCATCAAAAACATACCTGGAGTTGTTTTTTGTTTCATTCACACATGTTTGAGTAATCCTTTATTTTTAGGCTGTCTACATCTCCAAAGCTCAAAACGCTCTGTTTCACCTTGTGATGTCTAGAAGCGGTATTTTTTCAAGTCGACCGCTACCACTTACCTTTTTTGTTCAGTGAATATTGGTAATTCCAGGGCTGAAATTATCCAAATGATTCCAGTAAAGGTTTATGGAGTTTAAAAACACAATGGAGCACTTCCTGTATTACACCATGACATCACAAGGTGGAACACAAGGTTATTTCTCTTTTTGAGAAATAATATGCAATGTTTGTGTGTTAAAAATGCGAACGAAACAAAACAAAACTCAGACTGAAAAAACAGCATTATAATCAGAAAGCGGAGTCTGTAAACAAGTTAAATTAAAACATGTGAGCGTTAGGTGATAATATTTGTTTTGATATGTCGTATGTGTTTATTCATCTGCGTAGTCTATGCGAAAGATTGATAATGCAGCTATTTTGCCTTGACAAAATGTATCCTTTCTGTATTGGAATCACATTATATCATTATCGGATCTCCATGTGGGTCTTACTCATAGTCTGGCAATTCGTTATATAAATTTCCCCCGTTTCTATTCATTATTATTCCTCATTTGTTCAAACTAACTGACCCAATCCAACACTGATCTCATAATGTCGCAATTTATGTACCTGTGATGACTGATCTATTCTCCCAATATTTTAGAAGAACATCTGGGTTCAGCACATCCCGTAGGAGATTATTTAAAAATGGACCAAGTATTTTTTCTTCTTGACTTTCCTCGGGAACTTCCACAGTATTGCATTAAACTGGTATATCTTGCATTTATTCAGATACAGGTATTTTAGTGGTTAAAAAAATCTATTGAAAAGTGAAAGAGAGCTCACTTCTCCACAGATGAGACTTAGAAGTTGACCTAGTGGCATTGCCTGGAATGTTTAATTCTAATGTTAAATCCTGTAGAACATCTAGGCAAAGCAATAAACTCACCATGGTGTCAAAAAACTGTCAGGCTGTCCACCAAAAAAGTTATAATCCATCTTAAAATGAAAGTTAACATCAGCTTTTTGTGGGACTTCGAGTAAAATTAAGACTTCTTACAATAGTCAGGCACCAGACATTTTTCATGCTACTTTGTTCCAGCCGGACTTCGTACTCAACAAAAGTATGCCATAAACACTGCAGTATCTCCAGGTTTACACTTCCCAACTCAGCTCCTTAAAGCCTTTTTTCTGTAATCTAGGATGTACATCTTCATAGCAAACTCTTTCATTGTTAGGCCTCCTTCACTGTAGTTTTTCTTGTCTTATAAAGTTGCTGTCACCACTCCTTCTTAATGTGAAAATCCTATTCTTTTGTCACATCTATGTAACCAGAGAAGGGCCCAGCTAAGACCCAGACCCAGAGACCAGGAGGCAGAGACAAAGAGGGGTGTTTAGAAAGCAAAAGGGGCAATGGGAATGCTGCTTGCACCGGTGCATGCCTTATACAAATTGCTCTGGCTTTAAAGCTGTAATTATGGTAATGGAGCCAATTGCAGTGTAGTGAAGCTCTTAAGTGCTTCCATGTGTGTGCTTTGCCCCAGAGACCTGCGGAGCTCACAGCAGCCTGCCTCTGTAACCTGCAAACAACGGGGCACCACCATTCAAAGCAGCACGAGACTTAACTGGCAACATATCCCCCGGGCTGGGTCTCTTGAACAAAAAGTTGCCTGTAATTTAACCAAAATTAACAGCCATTTAGAGCATGTCACACATTTGAACATACTTTGCAGGCTACTGCTTAAATGAAAATAGTGGTTAAAGGTGCACTATGTAACTTTTTGGTTGGGGTCACCTTCTTGTTTCTATGGATATGTCATTGCTGTGCCTGCAATTTTCTACAGTATGACATTAAACAGCTGTATCTTGCATTTATTCAGTTACATGTGGTCTTATAGCTCAAAAATATCTAGAAAAACAGGCATTCTGATTGTGAATGGAGTTGCCTATCACCAGATATGACCTGCAACTTGGTCTGGTCTCCATGAAGACCAAAAGGTTTAATGCCATACTGCCAAACTTTCCGGACAAAGGAATAACATCTCCATGAAAGGCATCGGACAGACCCTCCACCAGAAAAGTTACATAATGCACCAGAGGAGTGTTTGTTTCAAACTTAATCTCGCACTTATAACCAGTCCAACACGTATTACTCTGAACACAGGTGTGCTCTAGTGGTTGAGGATTAAGTTTGAATTGCTAAGTGTCAGATTTTAGAATGGTATAATGGTATAATTTTGTCATCTTGTCATGTGGTAATTAAGTAGTTACATTTAATAGTGATAAGAAAACTATAATTAATTATGCTAGCTGCTACTACCAAACCAAAATTACTTATCTTGTCTTGAGATGAACAAAAATATATCAAATGTTTCAATGGTTTTAGTGTTGTTTTTTGCACTATCTTCTAATCTATGTAATATGATGTTTCCTTGTTTTGTTTATTTCACACATGTTTAACACACAAACCCTGCAAATTTACTGATAGTAGAGACTTCTTCTCTCAAACAGAAAGCACCCTGTTCCACCTTGTGATGTCATGTGGTGATACAGGAGAAAATTAAATGAACTGCAAAAAGAATCACATACATTTTAGAGCACAGTTACGGTGGTCTCTGTACTACAGGTCTTTCTGGTTTTATACTCAGAGCTCAGAAGACAGATATTTAGTTAGTTACCGAAAACAATTGCAGATTTGATTTTTATTTGATAATTCTTGTTGCGATACGTGTTCTTTCAATATGCCTTTACTAAGCATAAGTCGGTAAACACTGATCATCGTAGAAGTTCTCTGACTATTCCTGTACCCTCCCATCGTGCACAGTGACTATGTTTAGCCCAGTTCCTTTGGGAGATGATTGGCTGACAACAGCGGGATGACAGTTGTGAGTGGCCGTCCCGCTCGTGATGTCAAAGTCAGGGGACCCAAGGGTGGGGGTGTGGGGGGCAAGAGGAAAATTTGAGCTGCGAATCTGTGTCGACATCACAGCGTTCACACTGTAGCCTGACTCCAGACAGGAAATGTAAATCTAGACTAGAATCGAGGTGACTTCAGTTCTCTCTTTGAAATAGAGGGATCAAAATACAGCAAGGTTTATAATCAATCAGGGCATACGTTTTAATTGCCCATATCAGGTATTTTAAAGGTGAAGTGGTGAAGGATTGGACACCATGGAAGTGTGGTGTCTTACTTGGAATGTTCCACAGTATGGCATTACTACTATACTATACTACCATAGACAGGTATTTTGTAGATTAAAATACATTGTAAAACATCAGCTCTGCACATATCTAACTTGTAACTTGGTCTGGTGATGCCATGTGTTGTCTCAATGGAGCTAGATGTGTTTAATGCCATCCTGTGGAACAGTCCAGACAAAACAATGACATCTCCATGGGGACAAGCAGGTGTCTCTACCAAAAAAGTTACACACAGTGAGACATAATAAAGTTCAACACAGTGCACTGCCTTCATTTGGGCGTATGACTTCTGCGTGTGGCATAGCTGACCTGGGTGGGGCAGACGTGAAACTGTGTGAATGGTTTGAATGTTTGGGACATCTCAAACATGCCTGGCACCTTGTAGAGCTTCGCAGTTGACAAAAGCTTCACATAAGCACCAAGGCTACTTAAGTTTTCAGCTGCATTTCTGTCAATAGATTGAAGTGCATCGCATTTCATAGACTCTTGGCTTCTAATCTGTCAAATGTCTGACTTTATGGTTAAGTTATATGTTGTAAAGAGTGAAAATTTAAATATAGATTGGAAGTGAGAGCCTTGATCAATTAGGGAGGCTGATTATTCAAACCCTAAATTTGTGAACTAATGCTAGGGAATGATTAAAGAGAATATTCTTCATTAATGATAATAATGCATTGGATTTATATAGTGCCTTTCAAGACAGCCCAAGCTCATCATAGTGCTTTATTCATTTGCTGAAGAAAGGCTGACTATGTGTACCATTGGCCTCTCCAACCACCAACTCTCAAGTACACACCATATTCATACTAAGCATTCATATTAGGTGATGTAATGTACAGTCACTGTGTTATGCTTTTATTATGACCCCAGGAAGACTAGTAGAGCAGAGAGTATCCTTAAATAAACAAATAAACTAGGTAAAGTATAACAATAGCAGTTTCCACTAGAGCCTTTGCTACCCCACTGTGGCACATGGCATTTGCAGTGGTCTCTCATACAGGTACTAGCTAGAGTGAGATCTGATGAGATCGGCCATTGACACACACATATAGCCACAGTACAAGCAGGCCACATCTTTTGGCCATAACACAAGATATATTCATGTTTGCTGTACATTGTTGAAAGAGCCACTCTAATAGCTTACATGTACAGGTTGACTTTGAGTTTGTGCAGACCCTTTTCTCCACACCAAATACATCTGCTTGCTTCCATGTGAGTGTGTGGGCGTTCGCTGGAAAGATGGAAGCGTTAGTCGGCAAGAAACCCAACATATTACAGAGAAACTAGAGGGAATGACGCAGCAAGAGAGCAAGAGACCGAAGTCCCACTAACTAAAAGCCAAGTGAGTAGGCCGAGCTGGAACACAGGGCGGATGGACAGCTCCAGGACATGTGTGGATGTCATCTGGCCATCAGTCATGCACACAGTGAGTAGCACAGGGGGTAAGAGCTCCAGGGGGGCTTAGGGGGGACAGGAAGCTTAATCCCTAAACCAGCTGTGTGAGGTAGGAACGGTTAGGATGGTCCATCACATTTCACTGACCCCCTCAAAAGCTCCTGGTGATGGCCCCAGCTCTGTACGTGTGACCCGCTCTCCACTGCTTCACAAATCAGTGCAAATCGTTCACAGACACTTTCGATCAGCTTACCGACATTACGCCACTGTGCGCGGTTAGGTTTGGCATCCATTAAATCAGATACAGGTGTGTAGTCTGTTGTGTACTCTAAAGATGCTGCCAATAAGTTTGGGCAAACTTACTAACTCACAGAGGCATTCAGTTCCATACTAGATTTTTTTGTTTTTTTATGGTTTTATGCAGACTCACAATGGACAGAGATGGTTGCCTATGCAGCTATACTTGTGCAATGTAATTTATTGTTCTATGAATGTCATTTAACAGTAAAGTTTAGGACTGTTCTGGTATTTGAGCGTTTTATGCATGTTTCCTAAGGAGTTTTTACATTTGTTTACATTAGCGACAATATGGAATATGGCAGCAGATGGCTTGTAGGTCACAAGTATGGCATGAATGTAAACTATGTATATGTGTATAAAGAAAAGGTAAAACATAGCTGCATAGTGTTGTTTACAGGCTGGTGTTGGGTAGTTCCAAAGTCAATTTGCACCTTTTATTTCAGGGACAGTGTTATTGTCACTTCTGTTGACAGTGTTTGGGTTGCTGTATGCTGGTGTGTGTTTGTGTTGAGTGTGTGTTACTGTGTGTATTGGTCTGTATTGGTTTGTGTTGCTGTATGTTGTGTGTTTGCATGTGTTGCTGTGTGCTGTTGTGTGTTGTGTGTTGGCAGTATGCCCACAGTTGTTATAGGAGAAGATGGCCCTTATGGATGCTGTTTAGACGTGACATTAACATGTGATCTGGTGACAAGTGTTTAGCTATAAGTGTCTGTGTCTCCATAGACCACTCTGATCTGATCTAAGTTTGCTTCTCTGCAAACAGTTACTTCAGTCTGTTGCATTATGCAAGTTTGCATTTTTTTTTATTGCACAATATGCTTGTCTCCATGGAAAAAGTATTGCTTTGCCTGGGAGGTTCCATACTATGGCATTAAACCCATCTATCTTATATTTATTTAATAATGATTGCTTTAATTTAATTTATTTCTCCACCTCTTTTCAAGTCCTACCTCAAAACCCAGATTAGATTATTTTATCCTCTTCAATGGTATAATATTCTTGTAATGGTATCTATTTATCTCTTTTACTTGATGTCTTGTGTGATTTAGTAAAGAACCATTGTTGTGCAGTTTACGGAATGACAAGGAAGGCATTCTGATTTTAATTAATGTTGTTTTAGTGTGATTATGCTTTGTAAAGTGATTTTGGCTGTTTGAAAGGCACTTCTAAATTTAATATATTAGCATTAGAATTATTATTATTATAAACACAAATTCAATCACCAATACCTAAAATGACCCTCTTTCTTCCCTTTTCAGCCTCTTTGCGGGTAGTGTCCCCAGAGTGACCCTCATCAGTACGGGGGGTTTCATCTTCCTGGGAGCCTACGATATGGTGCGGCGCTCTATATTGTCTCAATCCTCCTGACTGGACTTCTGTTTGGACATTACCTTCTGGTGGTGGCCCTCCATGTCCTCCAAAGATCTTCCCACACAGAAGAAGAAGACGACGCAGATTTAACCCACAGGGACCAGTTATCTCTACTCAGACTCTTATCACATTACTTTGGGGTCCCGCATTCCAGCTCACATTGGTTTAACAGACTGCCATCTTGCCTCTTTTACACATATCTTTGCCCCACCCTGTCACATGAGACTACCACAAGCGTCTTTCTGTCCTCCAGCTGTGAATTACAATCCGATATTAAAGACAGTTTCTTTTTATGAACCATTTGGGGTTTGCTGGTGTCTTCGGTTCCCGTGAGGGGTCCAAACTGCTCCCCCATGTTTCCTGTCTGTGTGTCATCATTTTTAGTGTTTGATCCCCTTGGCCAGCCCCACTCGTACACATAAGCCAAGCCACCTGTGTAGGAGAGTCGCAGGGGAGGGGGGGGGCTTTAATATCGCTTCATTCCCTCTAGAGCACAGCTGAGCTCATCCACCTGCAGGAGCGCTCATTTAACCTTCAGACGCCTTGTTCTAGTCCTCAAGGATTTTGATCTTAGTTACTCACAGTTTATTAAATGATCTACGTCAAACAGTATTCATTTAAAAAATAGTCTTTGAAATTTAATTTAATATAATTTTAAGGTCCTACATTACACGTAATAGACACTTGTGAGCTTTGAGTCATGTTTTATGCTCAAAAACATACCTGGAGCTGTGTTTTGTTTTATTCACACATGTTTGAGTAACCCTTTATTATTAGTCTGTCAACATCTCTGAATCTCAGGAGAGATTAGCAGTTCCAGTTCTGAAATTATCCAAATGATTCTTGTGAAGGAAATTTAAAAACACAGCACTGGAGCACTTCCTGTATTACCACATGACATCACAAGATGAGTTTTCAGTTTGAGAGAAGAATTCATCTTAAATATGCAGGGTCTGTGTGTTAAACATGTGTGATTGAAACAAAACACAAATCCAGGAATGTTTTTGAAGAGGAAAGAACATTGTAACATAGTGTAAAATGGGCCCTTTAAACTTTAGTTCCGCATTAATTCATAACAAAGTTGTACATGGAAAGTTGATGAGAGGTTAGTTGGATATTAGGCAGTGTTTATAAAACACTTATTAATCCATGTCAATAGTTCCATATGATGCTAAAAATACTAAATAGTTAAGCACTTTATAGTCCTTAACAAAGATCAGATTAACTACAACTATGCCTATTACTACTGGTTAGACATTAACATGTTAACCATTTAAACAAAACTTGTTTTGTTTAAGGCTAATGTTAACAAATATTGTTTTTGACTGTGTATGAATTACAACAAAATCCAAATTAACAACTCACAAGGGATTACACTATAAGCAGATAAGCTGGAATGCCTTTCATTTGAATTGTGCTGTACGAGTTTGACAAGCCTCACAAAGTGCTACACCATATGTAGCCATTATTCATTCTCTCCCCACATTTCTTTGTGTTAAATGATATGAGATTCACTTATTTCTAATTGTCAGCGATATGCTTGGGTGTTTTAAATTGAGAGGTCTACAGCCAATCCTGTTGCCAGTAAAAGCATGTTGTTTGGAAGAGTTTAGACATTCGAGGTGGGGGTTTTACTATTTGGAAGGGTTAAATATCTATAATTTAGAGAAATTAATATTGAAAACATTTTTACAATTAGACTCTGTCTAATTAGAAACAATGGAAAATCTGAATCTATCAATATGGTTAATTTGTTGGCCAAATTGCCCCGCTCTATTTCAGCTATCCATGGATTTCAGAATGATAAAAAAATGGGGTCTTTGCCATAACTAAGTAAGTCTAAATAAGTACTAAACAAGTAGAAATATTTCATGTAACACAAATCTGACATTCATGAATAGCATTTTGCTTGCTTCCTGTGTTAAAGCTACCACAGAAATTATAGTCCTGTGCTCTCCAGCAGTCAGCGGAGGCATCCTGAAGACTGGCTAAATCCTGCCCGGGCAGAGAGAGACGTATGGCCTCACAGGTGGGAGTGTTTGTCATGCTACTTGTCACTATCTCACTAAGCAACAATAGTCTGCATGTGATTGGTGGAGGCCACAGCCAGGGGCATGTCAATCACCGGTGACAAACACCCATCTGGAATGCACATTCAGGGCACTCACTGACCCTCAATCGGCCCGGAGTCTACAGCAAATATTTAAAACAGCCAGCAGAAGGAAAAAATACGCCTGCTGTCTTTTTGGAGCTTCACAGAGCCAAAAGACATTCCTGGTCGGACGATTAGCTGTGTGTTTAGGCCCTGCTTTGATGATCAAGGTCTCGGACTTCATGTCTTTGTGCATGCTTCATCTGAATTGATAGTTTCTCCATACCCGCTGTGTCATGTGAGCTAAACTAAATGCTAACTCAGCTGCTTCTGATACTTGGGTTGCAAACATTCTGGCTCTCAAATAGGGCTGCTACAATTAAATAGACTAATCATGACCGGTTGACTATGGATAAAAATAATCTGTTGTTTTTGATCATTGTAATCATTACGTGGACTATACAGGCCCTAAAACATACGAAAAGACTTCAAAAACAATTGCATTAATAACGCAAAAATGAATAATATTGAATTTTCTTTTAGATTGAGTAACACACTTCATTTGTAAATATTAGAGAAGCTTTCAGTCACCAAATTTGATCTATATTTGGCTCAAAATGTGTCCTGAAAGTCTAACTTCACAATAAAATCAAATGTTTCATTGGTTGATTAATTAAAAAAAATGAAAAGAAAAAACAGACAAGTGGAATACTAAAATAACTTAGCTGCAGCCCAATGCTGTAACATTCAAAACAAATAAAACTCAAAGACAAGTTATTAGCAAAAGTGATTTTTATTAGCCACTTCAATGCCATGTTAGACACTTCTATGCTTTAGCTTTGCTGTTGGTACAATGGTTTGCACAGTTTAATAAATTACGCAGACATGAACTGCACCTCGCTCCATTTGTCCCTTTTTACCCCGTGGATTAGTTTCTAGAAGGGGGGTCTCTGATTGGGCTTGCTGGTAAAATCTTAACTGTTAGGTACTATCAGGTGTAACTGGAGAAGGCACGTCCCCTGGATTACCTTGATAAGGCCACAGGTAACAGAAGCGTGAAAGAAACACATGCAAACACTGGACAAAGTACCTATTTAAACTGTGTCGGAGTTGTGCCAGTGCATGAAGTACTGCACCTGAAAACCTTTAACAAAAAAGTATTCACCAGGAGACTGAATACAGGGAAATACTGGCCATATATGGTGGATGTTGAGACACATTACAGCAGTAACAAAGGAACTCTTATTAACTCGCAAGGTTAAATGAAACTTTTTGTCCAATTAAAAATAAGTGCTCTAACGCACACAATTTGAAAGCAAAGACACAGCCAATATGAAATCCAAACAGCAAAATGATCAGCTCTGTAGATTTTTAACAACTGAACAAGAAATAGTGACACTTTTCCGGGAAATAAAGAAATACATTTGACTGAATGAATAGAGCAGTTCATCTGGGCAGTAACTTAAATGAAACAGGTGGAAGAGCCTAATGGAACAGTCTGTGCTCATTACTTTAACATGTCAACAATTGTGGAATGTCTCCTAACCCAAGGAGGCACCTCTGGTTTCTGCATTCCTATTGGCAGCAGTTATCTGCATTTCTATAAGAGTCATGTAAAAGTGCTTTAACTGATCACCCTCAGACTAATCCACACTGAACTTTCTGACCTATATAAAACAACATGTAAACTCCTCCTTCATATAATAGATGCAAACTGTATCTATGAAAGGCCAGGACTGGCAACGTCTGTCAAAAACAGTCTAGTGCAATCCCCTAAATGGCATAGAGATTGTACCAGCTTCCGGATTACTCAAGACTATTCAAAATGAGCTTAGTGAGTTTTCTTTGTTCATGCAGTACAGTAAGGCACAGCAGCTGAATGTTGGTAGAAGCTGAAAATGTTGTTTTGAACAAAAATAAAGATACAATCACTCCTTTCTTTGTCATGCACATAAATTCAAATACTCTTTTGTAAAAATCATATAATATATAAGAAACTCTTATGTACAGTCAAATGTCCAAGGTATTCCATTTCCCTGCACAATATATACTGTACAGATTCCCTACATGTACATGCTTCCAATGCAAGTCATATTATGGAGCTAGAATTCTTGGTCACCTCCCAGAAGAAGGTTTTAATTATGTACAGCTAATACGCTCAGATGGGACGCCACCCACACAAGCTCCACCTTCAAACTCCGGATGCCCTTTGCCATCCTCAGCCACAGGCCAGGAGGCTTGGGGCCATTGGCCTCGATATGAGGTAGCAGTTTATTTCCCAGTGCAAATAAAAGTCCTCTCAGTTTCTGTGAGTTCATTGACTTAAGTGCCGGCTAGTCACTGGCTCTTCTTAAGGGGGCGCTCTCATTCTGGGAGGCTCTGAGAATGTGTCCATTGGACAATAGAGTCTGTCTAAGCTCCGGATCACAGTCTGTGTCTTGGTGATTAGACAATTTCACTGGTTTGTGGAAGGAATTGTCTTGTGATAAGAAGTCTTCCTGTGCTACATTGTCCACTGCAATAAGAGAGAGAGAGAAGTTAGTACCTGGTCAAGCATTAATTTAGCCCAATTATAAATGTAGTCTGGAGTAGGTTTAGATCTGGTGAAGCAGAGACCACCTCACCTTTTTGATCATGCTGGATCAGATTGTGCTTTTTTGGAAATGGATCTTGTACGTCCTTCCGGATGCCATTTGGCATCCTGTTACACAACAGGGCTTTATGCAGTTCTCTGTCTGGCTGCTCCACTGTGGTACACAGGGAGTACGCTGGAGGTTCACTGTCCTGCTGCTGGTAGTCCAAACCCGCTACTGGTCTAAACTCATGGCTCAGGTAGTCTGGGTTTTTGGAGTAACTGTTGCTGTTTTCAATACAGTCTGAACACATCAGAGCACAATCAAAGCCTGTCAATCAAAAAATAAAAACAAACCATAAATGAGAAACAGAAACCACTATCATGGCAGTATTTTCAGTAGTAAGAAGTAAGAAAGTAACTGACCAGATGAGTCTATGTGTCCATTAGGTTGAGGACCAGTGCCCGCTTCTACCCGGATGCACACGTCCTGGCGCTCTGACAGCGTGCCCTGAGAGGACAAGTAGCTGGGCACGTCGGGAGGAACTATTGTCTCATCTGTATAGAGGACAAAAGTCATGGTAAGACATATTTGAGGAAGCAGAATTTCTTCACATACAAAAAGGTTTCATACACACATGCTGACATGCTGATATTAAAGGTTCACTGTGTAACTTTTCATCTCCAGAGGATCTTGCTTTACTTAAAATATTTACTTAGAATATTGTGATATACATTTATAAACCCCACCCCCTTCCCACTAACCTCATCCTTAAAACTTAAACCACCCCCCATCACCCATCACCGTTGTATTATTGCTCATGCCAGCTCACCCGTGTTGGTAACACTGCACTCCTCACTTTTCTTCCTGGTTTGGTAGATGATGCACACCCATACCAGCGAGGTCAGAACAATGCTGGTTACCACGGCAATCACAATTATTCCTATGGTGACAGTGCCAGGGCCTGACGGGGACGTGCAGGGCACTCTCCGCGGAGTGACCACTAGCTGACTGTGAGCACGTTCTGTGCCCAAAGTATTGGACATGAGGCAGGTGTAGCGCCCGGTGTCTTCCAGGGAGACTGAGCCAATCACAAGCAGCTGGTTTCCGGGGGTAAAATGGTGCCGTTCAGATGGGTGCAGAGGCTGGTCATTACGTAACCATGTGATGCGGGGTGGAGGGCTGCCCAGGGCTTTACACTGTAGTGCTACTGTGTCTCCCACCACCGCTGATCTGTCCTCCAGGTCCTGGGCCAGGTGAGGCGTCTCTGTAAAAAGCAGAGCATAATTGATGGTTTACAGTACATTGGCTGCTTATACATTAGTTTTGGACTGCATGTGATAAAATTACTAATAAATTAGTGCTACAAACAGTACCAGCCTATTAAAAACATGTTCAAGTTGTTTAAGTGTGTCCCTTTTTAACGGTGGGACATGCACAGTTAAAGAGATCTAACTAAATCCAAATGCGTAGCTGCCACTGTCTTAAAGTTTCTTTTCTATACCTCTTCTTTTCACTGTTGCCTTTGTTCTTTTTACTCTACAAAAATGTAAATGACATATCCTATGGTGGTTATTTATATTTATCACTAAATAATTTGTAATGATCCATTCAAGAAAATAACTAGTTTGAGTGTACAGTTTGAAACAAGTGGGAGCAACAAGGCGTGCTGTGTAGCAGCCATGACTGTCCATGATGGGAGGGGGAATGCTACACAAACACCCCTCTGTGAGGCCTCCCCACCCTTTCCACCACCTCCCATCCCCCTGTGACTCCCGAACGTCACCTTTGACCTCTGACCCACAGCAAGGCCACAGCTGCTTAGAAAAGAAAAATATAAAGCTTCACATTCCGTGGGTAGTGACCACTGCCTAGTTGTGTAAGGGGCTTCCCAAAACTCAAGCAAAGCTAAAAATATGTCAGTAGTCATTCAGTTTGGATCCTTGTGGGGGGTGTGTGCATGCTAATGGTATTTGTCATTAAAACCACTGAAAGACAGAAGTAGTTCATTTAAAATGGTTTGCAGAGATCCAGTTATTTTTCACTTACTTTCTGCATTCTAAATTATACACCGTGATGTTTATAAGCACTTTTCACAGCTTTTAGACCAGAGAGTGTAGGTTGTTGTTATAGTAAAGCAACAACTAGCATGCTAAAATGCACATCCTGATTCTCAGCCAATAAGGCTTTAATAAGTGAAGTGGTTATATTTTGATCTGATACACTGAAAAAAGGATTTTAAACTGTTCATGGAACACACAAGTAAACTGGCTAAAAAGATACTCTGATAGCATTAGGGTAATATTACCTAGAACCGTGAGTGTGGCATTTGCAGACACTGTGCCCGCTGTGTTCTTGGCTGTGCAGCTGTATACGCCCATGTCCTCAGGCTTCACTGACATTATAAAGAAAACGTCATCATCGGGCATCACGTGCATCCGGCGCTCACGAGCAGCAGGGAAGTCTGTGCCTCCATCTTTCTGCCAGGCGATCTGTGGGATAGGATGTCCCACTGCCGCACACTCAAGCCGCGCTGTGTGCCCGGTCCGAATGGTGATGTCACGTGGTGTCTTCATGAAAGAAGGACGAACTAAGAAAACAAATAGAAATATACAGAAATGTTTTTAAAAAAGGTTCAGTTATTCAGGCAATAATTGATAAAAACAAGCTTATGAAATAACTGTTGTAATTACTGTAGTAGTATTGTATTGTAGAGTATTATAAAGAACCTACTGTTGACAATGAGACGAGCCTTGGTGGAATAGGTGGAGCCAAAGTGGTTGGTGATGATACATTGGTAACGACCCTCGTGGGCAAACGTGACACGCCGGAGGTGCAGGATGGTGGTGTACTCCATCACACCTCCACTCTGTCCGCCTACAGAGTCTGAGGAGCGCACATGAGCGAAGTTTTCTGTCTCCGCATGGCGAAGAAGCTCCTGATCCTTCCTCCAAGCAAATGTCATTGGAGAAGAGCTGCTGCTGGCCGCTGTGCAGGTGAGACGAACATCGCTGCCCAAAACGGTCATGGTCGTTTCAGGTTGTACAGTAATTTGAGGCTTTGGGAGATCATCTGCAAGACAGACCAAAATGTAGAGTGATGAAAAAATATCAACAATATAAAAAATATATATGCATAAACACAGCCTCGATATGGCTGGTCAGATTGGTACTACATTGACAAAAGATCAGTGATTATATAAATCCAAGGCAATAATGTTATATTACAATGAACTAACCACAAACAAAGCTGTCAGGTGGAGCCCGGAAGATACTGGCTCCTTTTAGGTTTTCAGGATGAGCACAGGTGGCATTGACCCCAGTCTGCAGGTTACGAGAAACCAACCATGTGGGCAGCCAGTGGAGCTGGCAGTCACATAGGAAGCTGTCGCTCTGGATGTGACTGAAATATGCACACAGAATGTACAAAAGTTAAATAAAGAAAAGTATCAGTGAAGAAATATATGATAAAGGGACTCACAGGGTTTTGAGACTCTTCATTTTGCTGAATGCTTCAGGTTGAATCGAACGAATGGCATTGTCTCCCAAATTTCTGCAGGAACAGTTTGTAATGAATTCAACATGCACAAATGACCTGCACAATATTATGTTTTATGACATTTGTTCCGACTCTAGTTGTCTTTCTGCAATAAAAGCCTTTAGTTTGCCTTGCACAAGTGCCTGGAAAAGGCCAAAGTTGAGCTTTGCTAAGCTAACGAGAGCAAAGCAGCTGGAACTTGCAAAGCCTCTCTCTCTTCTCCTTTTACAAAGATGCTATTTAATTGCCAGCAGTTTCCTGTGCCAGCTACTTTTGGCAGCCGCCTCTTACCCGCCTCCTCTGCCTGTATAACTTTCTCGCTCGAAGGAAGAACTGCTCTGCATTGTGGAATACTCACAGGTGTTCCAATGTTTCCAGACCAGAGAAGGCTTTCTTGGCCACAGACTTGATCTTGTTTCCAAATAGAGTCCTGTCAATTTCAAACAAGAAGGGTGTCGATAGATGGGGAGAGAATGGGGAAGAGCAGAGAAGCACAATTAGCATGATTCAGTGTGATAAGAATGTGAGGGACTGAAAGTTGGAACTGTGTGCTCTTTAGGGAAGGTTGAGGCCTACATGTATCATTTGTGCTGGATACTCCTTATACGGGTTTACTCATCTAAAAACCCCATTAACTTCATACTAACATTAACAGTCAACAGATACATTTTTAGAAGTATGATATCATTTTAGTGGGTGGAAAACCACACTATCACTTATCTTAGTACAAAAACCCACTGACTATAACAGTGGAGAATAAACACGTCCACATAAATAAACAAATAAGGGTTCATATTGTCAGTAGCAAAACAAACTGCCAAAGCCTCCAGCTGAAACTTTGCCTCATCTCTTAACATCTCCTCCCTGGTGGCACAAAACATGGAGCTTTTGAAGCTTTTGAGCCTTTTCCCATGGCTCCCTGTGTCAGTGCTGAGATGCAGCTAGCAGCTTCTACTCTGCACCATAACAGAAAGGCCCAAGGTCAGAGGGCGGGGCCAGGGAGCTGTTTGATGTTGATTACTGAATACAGCCCCCAATTTCACCCTTTCTCAGTTCCTAACAACAAGCATTGGTCAAAGAGAGGATAAGAGGAGGAGGGCATGGGGGACCAATTGAAATAAGCCTATTGGAGAGCGCACCCCTGCCAGCTTAAAGAAAAGCCCTTTCTGTGCCTCCCTCTCTCTGCTCGAGTTGGGCCGCACTCACACTGAGAACCATCTTGGCTGAACGTCACCTTTTTGTCCTGCAGCTTGATGATTATGCACCGCCAGTCAAATCCAAGACATCTGTGTCTGCTCATATTTCTCCTCTGTGCTTTGTAGTACATTAATATTCTCCATCTAGTATGCAGCTACACAGTATAACCGCTTATTTCAGCTATACTTTCCTCACTGTAAATAAATGCTGACACTATGCATTAAATTAACCAGGCACGATATTAAATAGAATGGTGATTTATCATTTTAAAGGTGCACTATGTAACATTTGGTTGTTTCTAAGGATATGTAATTGCATTTATTAGTGTTTTATAGTTTTATAGTGTTTTATAGTTAAAAAATACAGAGAAAAGCAGGCATTCTGACTGTGAGCAGTGTTGCCTCTCCACTGATCTGATCTGAAACTTGGTCTGGTTTGGTCTCCATGAAAACAGAAAGTGAAAAACAATCCAGACAAAGCAACAATGTCAACATGGAGAAAAGCATTTGACAGACCCTACCCCAGAAAAGTTACCCAATGCACCTTTAATGTAATAGTGATTTATAAATGAGTCCACAAAAAGGATAACTGCATTGTATTGTATTTGTTTTGTAGCAAAATCAATTCAGATTCTTAAGATATTGTGAAACTGCATTTTAAACATGTTAAAAAAAAACAAGGTGACTCACAACTTGTTGAGGCTGTCCAATCCAGAGAAGGCCCCATTGGTGTCTTCTATTGTGCCTGAGATGTCGTTATGGTCCAGCTCCCTGCAGAGAATAAGAGAATAGATTGGAATAAGAAAGGCACAAATAGAGAAGGAAGAGGAGGAGGAGAGAGGGGACAGAGGAAAGGGCATGGCATCACTCAAGCGTCTCACCACCTTGGCAGGAGCTGAGCTAGAAGTCAATGCTTTCCCCCGTACCCCAACTCCCCCTCCCTTTAGAGTTACCCCATTTGCAAATCAAGGCTCTGTTTCAGTTGCCAACCAAAAACTGTAGCCAAGATGCTTTCAGTTAAGACATAGCGAGGGGACTTTTTTCATCGTCTTTTGGGTTTGAAAACTTGCTTGTTTTCTTTCCTCCCAAGGTCAATAGGCCTTTCAAGGTGAAGTCATGGCTCCTCCCCTTTGCTTTGTGAACTGGATGAAACAACAACAGTCTGCAACGTACTCCAGCTCCTTGAACCATAAAAACTTCCTTTCAAACATTGGGAAAGGTCTTCAATTTGACACACCCGCTACACTGTTACCCCCCCACCCCCACCCCTCAGAACTCCTCTCATCCCCTCGCACTCATTTCAATCCTCAGTGGCTACCGTCTTGCTTGGACTAGACCTGAGCTGCCAATTTCCTACTCTTTCTGGCTGGTTGAATGTGAATGGTTAGCCCCTTGTTAAAGCCAGGCCGGCGGTGGGGGCTGTGGAGAAGGAGACTGACCGCAGATGAGGGGGAGGGGAGAGATCGACCAAAGACCC
>KN491083.1:1993-20639 GCA_000787155.1 Scartelaos histophorus | reverse complement strand
GGATAGATGCCAGAGCGAGAGACGAAGAAAGAAAGAGACACCAACGGACGGGCTGAAGAGGAGAACGTCTGATCCTGCAGGGTTTGCTTAGGCCTCTGGGAGGTGGGGATGGAGGGAGGAAGAGGAGAAGAAGTCGAGGAGAAAGAGGAGTAACGGTGTGTTCCGGAGTCTCTGGTTTAGCTTCGGCGCGCTCAGGTAAAAGCGAAAAAACAGCTGGAAAATAGCAGAAAGGTGGAGTTTACGATCGGACCTGGCGAGCTACAAAACTACGGAGTGGATAAATAGATTGTAAACGCTAAATTTCTCCAGTGTTTCGCCTAAAATGTTCCACAGTAGGGCATTAAACTTCCTCCAGTCTTCCAATTCTGCAAGCAAACCAAAAAACAACCAAAGAAATCATACATTGTTAATGAAAGTGAGCGGCCTCTCCACAGATCTGACCCATACGTTGCCATAGTTACATCGGCTGTTACCTAGACGACCATGTTTTGTTTCATTCACACATTTGAGTAACTTTGCGTTATTTATTAGTATGTCTGCATCCCCAAAGCTCAAAATGCTCCGTTCCACCTCATGACGTCATTAGTACATGCAGTATCTTGCAGTATCTTTAACTTTATTTACAGTTTAAAGTACTTTGCGTCATCAAAACGTTTTCTAAAGTTGAGAGATTTTTTTTTATAGATGAGAAAAAGAACCCAAACCCATATTGTTCGGCCATCAAAGCGCCAATGCCGACACTTCACTCTCCGAGACTTTCACAGTTTGAAGTGCGCCACACTTACTTCGCTCGAGGCTTTGGGGCCGGAGCAGTTACCGTGGAAACAGTGGAGAAAGCGGCGACACAATGAAGCCTCGCACAAATCGCACACGGGGTCTTCGCACGCACAAAAGACGCAGGGGCGCGGAGTGTTGCTAATGAGCCGGTCCTCGGCCGGTTTGTGAAGACCAGAGAGGAATCAAGAGGAGGAGAGCAGGAAGGGACCAAACTTCACAGACTGTACTCAAAAGGCCATCACGTTCACTTAGTCCTGGTTTAGTCCTGGTTTAGTCCGTCCCAAATCAGTCCAGAGTTAGAGTTTACATGCAAAGGCTAAGTGGATGTGTGTCTTCTGTGTTTTTGTGGAGGTTCTTCAGGCGTTGGTGCACGTCAGGCGCTTGGACGCTCAGTTTATCGCGATGCCAGAGCTGAAAAAACTGAACTTTCACCATCGGACGCAACAACCAACCAACCAACTCTCCAGAAATCAAGTAAAAGAGCATACATATATAAACGAGCACTGCAAAATGATCAGTTTCTCTGATTTTACTACTTATAGGTTTGTGTTTGATGATTATTTTTGTAACTATTGACAACATTTCTCCTAAATTCCAAATAAACATATTGTCACTTCGAGCATTTATTTGCAGAAAATGACAAATAGTCCAAAAAACCCCCAAAAAAGATGCAATGTTTTCAGCTCCAAAAAAAAAAAAAGAATGAGAATGCATATCAATTCCTTAAAATAGGTACAATGGAGGAGAGGGAGCAACCCAAGAATATAGAGAAAAATCCTGCACCACCATTTTACTTGCAAAATGTGAAGATTTATAAGGACGTGCAATGTTTTTGTCCGATGAAGACCTAGAGCTGAAACGCTGCTAATAAATGTTCATATGTTGCAAGTTAAGATGGTGGTGTGGGATTTTTCTCTATGTTTTCAGACCCAAAATAATGCAAAGAAAAGATCATTTTAAAACATCACAATCACTTAGGAAGATTTGGTGGAATAAGTCACATCGCAGCTTTCATGAACACAGAGGCGGTTTTTATACTTTTCCTTCTTAAATCAGATTTGGTTCTGTCCCTCATGAAGCAGAATGAGCCGAGCTTGTGTCGAATTCAACAATAGAACGGCCATCATACATGTAAAGTGCTGATTTCAGAAAAAAAAAATGCAGCGCTCTTTTATTTTTCCCCAGAACTTTATCTATATATACATGGCGTCGCCGAACCCTTCGTTTTCACTGGTGGTTTGTACGTAACAAATACACTCAATTCTTTCTCTTTTACTTTCCCATTGTTCAGAAAGAGACTGGAAAATAAGGACTCACAGAACAAACAGAACAGACAAACATCCAGAGTGTTTTTCAGTGCCAAATGTGGGGGTCTGAACATAGATTTAAAACATTTTCTCAGGGTTTATATGAGTCCAACCTGTTCTAGAGTTAATTTAACAATTTTGGAAATGTTAATTAAGTAACACTGGACCAAAGTTCCCGTTTAACCCCGAAATCAAGAGTTATATTCATGTTTTGAGAGTAAACGGATCACACTTTCTATCCTGATTTAGCTAAACAACGCAGATATTTTATTTTTACGATTTATTTTAGTTAATTGAAGATGAAATTATGTGAAAAACTGGTTTAAATTTGTGTTTTCTGGCGGGAGTTTGATGTGGTGGGTGGGAGGGGCCAAAGTAACACTAAGGGGAGTTGAATTAACACTAGTGGAACTTAACTTAACTTGACCCACCATTTAACTTTCAGATTAAAAAATTAAACTTTCACTTTTGGAAATATTTGAAATGTTTTACCCTGAAATTTTAGCGGTAAAGACGTCACGCTAGGCTGTTAGCTTTAAGCTAAATGCAAAACTCCGCTTTGACCCGCGAAAGTCGTGAGATCTCATGAACCGGAGCGTGAAGTGTGGAATAAGTTTGGAGCACTGCAAGCAATTTAAAACGAACGACTTCTGATTTTCATATTTTTCAGACAGTAAAACTCACGCCTCGCCTCGTAGTGAATCCTGATACCGTGTGCTAGTGCCGTACTTCAGACTGCTCTTTTGTATTGCGCAAATTACCGTAAAAAGAAACGACATGCCAGGTATCACATTAGAAGATTAGGGTAATTCATTATAATGGTCCGTTTTATTAGGCCCAGAGACCACCCCTTCTGGCCTGTAGATTGAATCCAGTCCCACCGAACCTTCTCAGCACTAAATCAGACTTTTGGATGGGCCCACGTGGATCTGGCTCTTGGACTTCAGACCTGCTTCCTCTTCTCGGAGCTGGGCCCGTTCTGCTCTTCATTTGGGAAAGCCTTCACATCTGCGGGCCTCTTTAAAGGACGGCCGGTGCCAGTGTCTTCCAGCTTTGCCAAACTTCCTCTGCTAATGTTGGAATTCCCAATAAAGTCCATGGAAATACTGTGTGGTGAGGCGGAGGAGATCGGCTCATTTGTGGTGAGGTCGTGGAGATCGGCTAACTTAAGGACTTCTCCAGCAGTGTGTGTGGACTTAGAAAGCCAGGTCAAGACCGGGGCTAAACCAGGATTGGATTAGCGCTGAACCTAAACCAGGACTCAACCGGGATCAAACCAGGACTGTAATAGGACTATATCAGGACTAAACCAGGACTAAACCATGAATGAATCAGGACTAAACTAAGACAAACCAGGACTAAACCAGAAGTAAAGAAGGACTAAACCAAGGCTCAACCAAGAGTAAACCAGGACTAAACCAGGACTAAACTAGAACTAAAGAAGAACTACACCAATACTACTCAGGATTAAACCATGACTAAACCAGGACTACGCCGTTATTAAACTAAAACAAAACCAGAACTAAAGCAGGACTAAATCAGGACCAAACTAGGTCTAAACCAGAACTAAAGAAGGACTAAACCAAAAGTACTCAGGACTAAACCAAGACTACACCAAGACTAAACTAAAACAAAGCCAGAACTAAAGCTGGACCAAACTAGGTCTAAATCAGGATTAAACCACAAATAAACTAGACTAAACTACACCAAACCAGGACTAAACCAGAACTAAAGCAAGACTAAACCAGGACTAAAATAAGACTAAACTAAGACCAAACAAGGACTAAACCAGAATTAAAGAAGGACTAAACCAAAAGTACTCAGGACTAAACCAGGACTACACCAAGACTAAACTAAAACAAAACCAGAACTAAAGCTGGACCAAACCAGGACTAAACCAGCACTAAAGCAGATCCAACCAGGTCTAAAGCAGGTCTAACCCAGGACTACAGCAGGCTTGCCCACTTCCTGTGAATGTGTGTGTGGTACGGTGGCCTGGAGGGTGTGTCCTGCTCCTCACTGAAGCCAGGTGTCAAAGCCTCTGAACTACAAACATGAAAGCTCCAAAGAAGGATATTTATACTGCAGTAATACTACAGTGTAGTACTACAGGCCCCGCTCTCAGCCATGACTCAACCATTACTCACATGTGATCCAAAAATATGACAAAGAGTTTACATTTCACTAATAAAATGACTCAAAACAGAACTTACATGTAAAGTTAATGTTTCAATGATGTGTTCAAGTAAAATAAGGAAAAAATACAACTCTTTCTTATTTCTTAGTTAAAGAAAAGTATAAAAAGCACTTATGTTATTTTCATAAATATAGGTATTTAAGTATAATTAGAATCTCTTTATATTTAAAATGAAGAAAATAGACGTGTAATGACTTAAAATCTGAAAGTTATTCACGATTTAGTTGCGTTTTTATGTGGTTTTTCTTGATTTTTTTAAAGATATTTGCAACTGGTTTTCAATTTTTATTTTTAATCCATTGAGTTAAGAAAATGTCACAAGTTATTCCACTAGTAAATTGTTTAGCTAGAAGTAAATGATCTTTAAACTTTTCCAGTAAAGGATCGGCCAGTGTTTGTCTCAATGAAGATGTTATTGAATTACCTAAAATATTCCACAGTATGGGATTAAATGCATCTTCCACTTAATGACATCACAAGTTGGAACGGAGTATTTTGAGTTTTGGAGATGTAGACGGTCTAATAATAAGTGTTACTCAAATGAAACAAAACACAAGTCAAGGTCTGTTTTTGAGGAGGTAACAGCATTTTAACCGTCAATTTTGCTTAATAAATCAGAAATATGTTCGGGAAAAATCGGTTTAGTGTCCAGGTATAATAGACACATGCACATAAATAAAATTTCCAGCCCCAAACACAGTATTTTGCTGTGGTCCAGGCCTGCTGTATCTGTCAGAACACTCATATTAAAGCCGTAGTGTTGGTGCACTGGTGTGTGCGTCTGTCTCTGTGTCCTGGCAGCGCTGCATATGTTATGAGTTCCATTTTTTCCCTCTTTTGGTTATTAATAATAACATTTAAACAGCTTCCATATGTGAGGCCTGCCTTTCTGCCAGCCAGCCATCCACCCCCTCTGTCCGCTCCTCCTCTCCCCGCACACGAGCAGCCGAAGTCGGGCAACCTGCTACTCCAGACAGCCCCGAATCCTGGAGGTCACCCAAGTAATTGCAAGCAGCTACGGGGAGTTGTCTTGTTCAAGCATTAAACGGAGACGTTTTCTGCTTTCTTTAGGGTTTTTCATATGTTTTTGGTCATTTTTCGCCATTCATATTTTATAAATTTATTTACATTAAGCAGCTGCTAAATGTCTGACGCCCTCTGCTGGCAACAGTTGGGAGCGTGGCATTTTGAAAAGGCAAATTAGCAGCGTTGCTATTGTCGACGTTCAAGTGTTCCACGGTACAAGTCAGATCTGTGGAGAGGCTGTCTCGCTAAAAGCATGTTTTTCAAGAAGATACTGAGCAATTTAAACACTATAATGAAATTATCCAAGTCAGTTTAATGCCATAGTGTGGGATATTCAAATCAAAGGAACATCGTCATGGAGATGGAAGAAGTACGCAGTTTTGTTAAGTAAAAATAGAGATACAGGAGGAAAAAAAAACTCAAAAATGACATGAAATAAACATTAGAGTATCACATGAACAAATCTACGTAAGTAAAAGTATTAAAGTGCCTGTTTAAAAATGTACTTCACGAGTAGGTCTAATAAACCTCTAATAAAAAAGATTTGTGACTTTTTTTTTTTTTTTTAACTTTTTTTTGCTGTTATATTTTTCTTTAACAAAAAATGGTAAATATTAAAATAAACATCTCAAAATTTAATAAAAAATACTTTTACTTTTCAGTCCAGTTGAACATTTTTTTTTAATTGAAAGTACTGATACCTGCTCTCAAATGTAGTGAAGTAAAAGTAAAGCGAATCCAGTTTAAAATGTACTTAAATAAAGTACAGATACCTTTATTATTATTATTTTTTACCCTAATGCTTTTTTACTTTGTTATGTTCCACAAAAGCGTTATGGTCACTTTATATTAGTCTTTTGTTTATTTATTCAGACTAGAAAAATGATTTCACTAAACAGAACCACTTATACTTTTCTGTTCGAACTCAAACCCAACTTTAAGTACGTTTTGTCGACAGCATTATGCCGTGATTAAAAGCTCAAACGGTCGCTTTAGCCTAGCATGTCTGCATTAGCGTCCTGCAGACCAGATGTGCGTTCCCCCTGTGTGTTCACGAGGGTTTGTCTGGAGTCAGGTCTGCGCTCGGTGCCAAATGGAAACCACATAGAAAGCGGCTGTGTTTGTACGACTATGGTAGAGGTCTGCGAGGAGACGGCTGCACAGCTACGCCATCAATTAGATGTTTGGACTGAGCCGGAGCCTCGAGAGGAGAGCTGCCGTGGAGGAGGATTACAAGAAACGTTCGAGTAGTGTTCGCATACTGTACGCCACATCAAAACAGACTAAACGAGAGCTAAACCCGGTCTAGAGCAGCGCCAAACCAGGACTAGAGCGGGACTGAACGAGGACTAAGCAGGATCAAACGTGTGCAGCAACAGGAACAAGCAGGACGAGAGAAGGACCAAACCAGGACTACAACAGGACCAAACTGGGATAGAGCAGGACCAAACTAAGACTGGAGCAGGCCTAAACCAGGACTAAACCAGGACTACAACAGGACCAACCTAGGGGTAGAGCAGGACCAAACCTGGATTAGAGCAGAACTAAACCTTGAATAGAGCAGGACTAAACCAGGACTACAACAAGACCAAACTGGGCTAGAGCAGGACCAAACCAAGACTGGAGTAGGACTAAACCTGGACTAGAGCAGGACTATGCCTTGACTAGAGCAGGACTAAACCTGGACTAGAGCAGGACTAAACCTGGACTAGAGCAGGGCCAAACCTAGACTAGAGCAGGACTAAGCCTTGACTAGAGCAGGACTAAACCTGGACTAGAGCAGGACGAAACCTGGACTAGAGCAGGCTCAAACAAGGCCTAGAGCAGGACCAAACCAGGACTATAGCAGGATCAAACCAGGACTATAGCAGGATCAAACCAGGACTATAGCAGGATCAAACCAGGACTATAGCAGGATCAAACCAGGACTATAGCAGGATCAAACCAGGACTATAGCAGGATCAAACCAGGACTATAGCAGGATCAAACCAGGACTATAGCAGGTCCAAACTGTGACTAGAATGAGACTAAACCTGGAATAAAGCAGAGCTAAACCAGGGCTAGAGCAGGACCAAACCTGGACTAGAGCAGGCTCAAACAAGGCCTAGAGCAGGACCAAACCAGGACTAGAGCAGATCCAAACAAGGCCTAGAGCAGGACCAAACCAGGACTAGAGCAGATCCAAACAAGGCCTAGAGCAGGACCAAACCAGGACTAGAGCAGATCCAAACAAGGCCTAGAGCAGGACCAAACCAGGACTAGAGCAGATCCAAACAAGGCCTAGAGCAGGACCAAACCAGGACTAGAGCAGATCCAAACAAGGCCTAGAGCAGGACCAAACCAGGACTAGAGCAGATCCAAACAAGGCCTAGAGCAGGACCAAACCAGGACTAGAGCAGATCCAAACAAGGCCTAGAGCAGGACCAAACCAGGACTAGAGCAGATCCAAACAAGGCCTAGAGCAGGACCAAACCAGGACTAGAGCAGATCCAAACAAGGCCTAGAGCAGGACCAAACCAGGACTAGAGCAGATCCAAACAAGGCCTAGAGCAGGACCAAACCAGGACTAGAGCAGATCCAAACAAGGCCTAGAGCAAGATCAAACCAGGATTAGAGCAGGACCAAATCAGGACTTGAACAACCAAGCCAGGACTAGAACTAGGCCAAATGTGCCTGGTCTAATCTCTGAAAGATGGTGTGGAGTACAGAGTATAAACTAGAATAAAAGGTGTTGTGAGGTTTAGGAACTGAAGTTAAAGCTTCACTATGTGACTTTCTGCCACCTTCTTGTCTCCATGGAGATGTTAAGCTTTATCTTTATACTGTATTTCAACGTTACATGGAGTATTTAGACCATACCTTTAAAAACTTGCATTCTAACTGTAAGTGGGGTCGTCTCTCCACAGATCTCACCTGTAACTTTGTCTTTAGTGCCACCTCATGTTCCTCTTTGGAGATAAGTTTAATGCCCTACCGTGGAACATTCCAGGTGAAACAGTAACATCTCGACGGAGACAAGCAAATACTCGACCCTGCTTCAGAAAAGTTCCTTAGTTCACCTTAAAAAAGCCACAAAAGGACCATTAATTGTGGATTTTTATTGCTCTCTCTCGTTCTTCATTCTCACTGATAAAAAAAACTTCAAAAAAACCTCTGACATGAGATCTTTAGGATGCCCAGATTTCAGAGCGTTGGTGTAAGATGATGTGTTCTGTCCTGATACAAAGCAGACCTGCTCGTTTTAATGGTCTCCAAACTGCACCAATGGCAAAGCTAATCCATGTGCACGGACCAGAGCTTTTCTCACTGCAGCGAAACTCCAAAAAACATCTGGAAACGAGGAGCATTTCAGAACAGGTCGCTTTTGTATCATGTGAAAAAACTCCAAACTCAAGCCGGGTATTCAAACGTTATGGGGCGTATTTTGAAGTCATTTTTGTAGTTTTGTAGTTTTATGGCGTTGGCGTCTTTGAGCGGTGTTCCCTGGTTTTTAATGGTCAGTCTGGGCCCGGAGAAGTTGACGCTTTCATTGAAAACCTCAAGCTTTAGGGACGGTAAACGGCGGAAACGTTGCATTAAATATAAAAGATCAGGCTGGTGTCCAACAGACCCACACAGAGGAGAACTTAAAGCTTTACTCTTCGGCTTAGGGGCTCAGGTTTGAAATAAAAGTTCATTGGTTGCAGCAGTTCAATGGTCAATGTAAATCTTTAGTTCACTCACAAAACCGTTCATACTGCAGGTGACTTGTGACTTGGTTGGTCTCCATGGAGATAGATACACTTAAATGCCAGGCTGTGGAACATTCCAAACAAAGCAAAGACATCTCCAAGCAGGTGGTGTATGGAAGATCATTGGTTCCATCAGATTTTGAATTTTAAATACTCCTGAATTTCTCACTTTGAAATTTTAAAATCGGAAAAAAGGTGTTTGAATTATTTTGATTTTTTGAATTTTTGTTGCGAAAATTTTAAGCAATTTTTTGATATGTTTAAAATTCTAAATAAAAATTAACTTGGCTTCACTGCACTTGTTACTAACGCACTTCGGTCTTTGCAGCAATTTTTTTTACTGCTAATTTTACACTTGACTGTTGAATTAGTATCTGTGCTGAAAATTTAAAAGGTGAAATTTTGATTTTGAAACACTTTGAAAATGTACACTTAAGATTTCAGCAGCTAAAATTCAGAACTTTTTTTTCTTAGTTTCAAAAATTCCAAGTGAGAAATTCAACGGCATTTAAATGAAATTAAATGAAATGAAACAAATTATCTAAAATTGCATATTATACAATGAAATGTGTCTTCAATTTTAGCAAATTTGAGCCCAATAACGCACTGACTCACTTTTATATAGCATCTAATTAAGCGGATCAGACTGTCGAAGGAATTGATAATTTAAGTTAAGTTGTTTTCTTATTTGTAAAGTGACAGAACATATAACAAATATTTAAAAGGTAAATGCGTAAAATTTATAGCCAACGCGGCAAATTTCCATCTTCAATCCTTCAGTAAACTGAGGACAAACACTCATAGGACAGAAAAATACAACTACAATCACACAAAAGTAAAAGTAACACACTCATTCTACAGTATATATATTATAAAGGACAGTTCATTTGAAATTAGAAATTGAAATTTAAAAGATAAACCAACACGCCTCAATATAAAACCATCATTTTGTTAAACATAGTGACGCATTTGAACAACTACAGTTTTAAATTTTTGAAAACACTGTCTTAAAAATCACCATTTTAATTTTCATATCTGTTTAGCAACTGTCAAAGGTCCAAACGTTTTAATTTAATGTTATTTTACCTTCGCAAGTTAGTATTTCTTTGTCTGCTGCTCCTGATTGAATTGAAAACTAAACATGGCCAAAATTTTACAGTAAATATTTGAAATGTATTGTTTTTTTGTATTTGTGAATCCAATTTGAAATAAATTTATAACAGAACAAAACATAACATAACACAAGACAATCCAACAAGTCTGCTTTGTTTCCCCAAATCATACACAGACTTCTTTTTTTTTCTATTTAGTCTCAAATAATTGTTCTAATTAATGCGCTACTAAACAATGCACATTTGTCAACACTGCACGGACTTTTCAGATAATTAAGTTAAATATTTAGAAATACTTGGCCTGAATCAAATGAGCCAAAAAAACGATTCAACAATGCAGAAAACGGAGCCAAACGCTAGAATAATAGCTTTGAGTTTTCTGCTGATTCAGACTGAACGAGGAGTGAGGGAGGTGAAGGAAAATGCAGAGCTCAAAGCAGAAATTATTTGTAATCTGGCGTAAAATTTGTGGGATTTTGTTGGATTTGGTCCGGACTGCGCCTGATCCGGATCTATTTACACGCTGGGGCTCGGGTTCAAGTGGACACGCACTGTTTAGACAATAAGGCCAGAGGGGATAGTTAAAGATTTCAAATTCAAAATAAAACACTGAATTAATTAAAAACAAATTATTCAAAAGCTGATTCAAATTTGTTTACTAAAATGTTGCTGTTTCCGCTCATTTAAACAACTTGAAAATGCTTTATAAAGAGTTTTTTTCAAGTATTACAACACATTTGTGCATTTTATCTCAATCAGAATCCTATATATCTATACATTGTCTATATGTTTATTTTTTTAATTTAGCAGTAATAGTAGTAGCAGTAGTAGTAACAGGAGTAGTAGTAGTAGTAGCAATTGTTGTAATCGTAATTGAAGTAAATGTAGTAACAATATTAACAGTTGCAGTGAAAATATATTAGTATTAAATCAGTAGGAGGCCTAGTCATAGCTTTAGTAGCAGTAGTACCTGTTGTCGTAGTAGTAGTAGTAGTAGTAGGAGTAGTAGGAGTAGTAGGAGTAGTAGTAGAAATCAGTTGGAGGCTTAGTCGTAGCTTTAGTAGTATTAAGAATAGTAGTTACATTAGTAGTAATGGTAGTAGTAGTAATAGTTGTAAACATAATTGAAGTTAGTGTATTAAAAATATAAATAGTAGCAGTGAACATATATTATAAAAATAGTACAAAATCTGTAGTAAACATAGTAGTCGTAGTTGTAGTAGTAGTAGCAATAGTTGTAATCATAATTGAAGTCAATGTAGTAAAGAATATACATTATAAATAGTACTAAATCAGTAGTATAGTAGTTGTAGTATTAGTAGTAAGAGGAGTAGTATTGGTAGTAGTAGTAGTAGTAGTAGCAGTAGTAGTAGTACCAATAATAGTAGTAGTAATACCTGAAACAATAATGACGAGATGGGATACCATAGAAACTTGTGTACTGCGTATTACTAGTAGCTGAAGAAGTTAACCAACTAACAGTATATATATACTTGAAGTAGTTATTGTAGTGGTAGTAAGAACAGTATTATTTGTAGTACTAGCAGTGGCAGTACTTTTAAAAGCAGTAGTCGCTATTTAACCTAAAGATAAAGACAATCCGAATAAGACAAATCTGTGCTTCTGGTCGTACCCCCTCCCACCTGCAGGGGGCGACGGGCGCAGGGCTGTAGCTTTGACTACCGATCATTTTTGTGTGACGCTTTTTGGTTTCATCGACAAAACGTAATCTCACAAATCAGATCATCGCCGTCAGCACAAAACCGGCACGACTCCCACGTTCTTTCGCTCGTTTTCTATCGCTCCATCACTCTCCTCTCCGCCGTAGAATAATAATGATAAAAACTGAAGTGGGCATTTTTCCAGCTGTTTTTCCTCATGTCTAGCCATTTTTGGGTGGGAGGCAGAGGGAGAAATGTGCTCGCCATCCCCTCATCGCACATGTAAATTTGGAGCCCAGATGTAGGTTGAAAATACACCAGCCCTGGGACTCCAGCAGATGTTCGCATGAAGGAAATTAGATCATAGATTTTCTCTTTTAGTTGAGATTTTTGGACAATAAGAAGTGGCTACCAGGGGAATTTGAGATAGAGAACGTTCCGAAGAGGAGAAGACAGGACTAGTATTGGAGATGTCTTGATTCTCTTGGTTCATGAGAATCAGGAGTGGATTAAAAAATATTGTCATTGTAAGAAAAAGAATAAGAATGACGATAAAAGTAACTAAGTGTAACTTTTTAGCCATAAAAAGAAATGTTCATATAATATTACCTTACTTTGAGCTGGCTTGCATTTCCACAAACCTGACTCTCATTTTACTTTTTCCACAGAAATATTCCTATTGCTATAATATTCTACAGTATTTCCATTGTCCACCAAAACATTATTTTTATTTTTCTATTAAAGTCTCTATATTACGAAATTTTTTGATGTTTCCTCATCAAAAATACACCATTCTCACATATTTTATTCAACACATAAATCTTGTATGTTTTGTAGTTCTTATCTTAAACTGAAAAGACTCGTTCCACCTTGTGATGTCACGTGGTAATACACAAATAGCTTCACTGTGTTTTTAAACCGTATATTTCTACTACTAACTTCGCTAGAATCATTTGGATAAAGCATAAAGCGAACTTAAAACTGCAAATCTCGATTGAAATAAACGGTAGCTGTTAACTTGAAAACTACCACTACATGACATCACAAGGTGGAACGGAGCATTTTGAGCTTTGGAAATGTAGAAACACTCATAATACCGAGTTACTCAAACAAACGAATGAAACAAAACACAACTCCAGATATGTTTTTGATGAGGTAACAACATTCGAACGTGGCTCAAAGAGTCTATTTTGTGCTTTTAAAATTATTGTAAAAAATTGGCAAAATTCGAGAACTGATTTTTGGTCGATGATGCACAAAACCGTGAATAATAAAAGTTAAATGTAAACTATGGTCGAATCAAGGCATGCAAACGCTGAAAATGTTCTTACTCTGAGTGGGCGTCCATGGAAATATTGTCCTTTTCGCTATTGCTCAAAAACAATATTGGATTTATTTGGAAAAAAAAAGTCACAAATACTGAACTGTGAACTGTCCAAAAAGGAGAATGTTCCAAAGTATGGTTTGAACTTTCTATTTCCATTGTCAAATATTCTTTCCACGTTATTGCAGTTGACGCGTTGACCCCTCCAACAGCAAAAGTAATGTTCAAATATCTTAGATTTTCTTGTGTTGCGCTCACAAGAGCTCGGTGTGGATCAAACCAGTGGAGTTGAACAGTGAGGAGCAGCTGAGTGTGACTATGCTCCACTGTCCACTGTATCCATGGAGACCGACACTGAGGTCCACAGACGATACCAGGCCTTCTGCTGACCACAGCTCATACAGCGGCTTTTATTTTACTTTAAACGTGCACAAAGTCGCTTTTCTTCGGCTTTACCTTTGGAGGTTCCATGGTACAGCTTTAATGTGATGTATCTTACTTGTATTGGTATACGATATTTTGGGATATGGTATGATATGGACATATATTATACTGTATTATATTATAGTAATACTTATACTTATACATAATAATAAGAGTGACATTTATTTGTACAACATTTCTTGTCATATTTGGTATCTTACTTGTATTGGTATACGATATTGTGGGATATGGTATGATATCCAAATCTCTCAATACGATATTTTCTCCATTTGTATACTTATACATAATAATAAGAGTGACATTTATTTGTACAACATTTCTTGTCATATTTGGATCAGTGACATTTTGAACACCTTGAAAAGCAAAAGCAAAATTCAAGTAATAGAACGATAATAGAACGATATCCAAATCTCTCAATACGATATTTTCTCCAAATGTATATTTATTCCAATATTTTGTGAAGGTTTACTACATTGTGAACTACTTTTTACTTTTAAAATACCATGATAAGCCTTTGGTACTGTTATAATACAAAAATAAGATTTAAAAGTGCTTAATAACAGTTATTTCTTCACATAGTCTGTGTTGAAACAGCAAAGGATCATGGTCTATGTAGTTTTTTTTTGGCTATAACTGTACCACAACAATGAATTTAAGCAAAGAGACTCATGACTGAATATATTGTGATGGCCCTCGATATAGACTCTTGACGTTACCATATCACGATATTTCGGTTTTTGTTACACCCCTAATTCTTACTGTGAGTGGGATCACCTCTCCGCAGATCTGACTTGTAACTTAACCCGCTTGCGTACATGGAATACAGAGATTCGCTGCAAAAAATGACTTAAAAGCAGAGAAATTATCCGTCCGTACAGCAAGAATATTTTACTTTTACTCCCTCTAGACCAGAAATAAGCAGTTTCAGAACTAGTAAGTAAATATTAAAGCTGAAAACACCTGGTATAAGTTTTAAATTTGCAGAAATAACAATCTTTATCTTCGACATATTGGATTGAATAAGTTTGGAGGAGACAGGTATTAAAATCGCTATTACGATTCTCAACAGATTTTGAAAAACACAATATTGAGGATCAAGAAAAGACCGAAATATGAAATTCAAGACAAATATATTAGAACATGTTGGTAGAGGTTTAAACTACAGGTTAGCACGTTTTATTCAGACGTTAAGACCCCATGGAGACGGGATCAAGGTCGTTGTATTACCCAAAATAGCTGCTAATTGCGACCATTCAAATTTCTATTTCGAACACTGTCTGCTTGTGTTTAGTATTTTTCACTTCGGGTGTTAAATGACAGAAATCAACGCTTATACATCGTGGATACTTATTTGAAGAAAGCTGGTATGTTTGAATATGTTTTAAAACCCCCGTCTTACGCTATTTTTTGTTCTACTGTATTTTCTAAAGTTGTTTCCTCAACACAAACAGACCTTGAGTTGTGTTTTGTTTCTTTCACGCATGTTTAACGCACAAATTCTGCTTATTTAGATGTTCTTCGCTCAAACACTCTGAAAACACTTACAAAAATATTCAGATTTCTCCTTTATTTTAGTGTATTCTTTTCTTGTTTGGATCCTGGTATTTTCACTCAAGGTTACGGTATACTTTATGGTACCCTTATAGAAATGTGTAGAATTATTTTTAGTTATTTGTAAACCGGTAGCGCGACTTTACAATGCATGCCGATGAAGTCTTTTGAATGCTTTCCGTGATAAGAAACATACCACAAAATTACAGGTGGATTTTTTTTTTGTAAATGCTTCAACTTTGCAATGATCCAGTCGAGATATGCGGTATTTTAAATGCAAAATGGACACAAAATGGACTCTTTATGGAGCTTTAAGTCGTTATAATGCCATTACCTCCTCAAAAACACACCTGGAGTTGTCTGAGGAACCTTTTATTATGAGTCTGTCTACATCTCCAAAGCTCAAAATGCTCCGTTCCACCTCGTGATGTCATGAAGCGATGAGTTAAAAGTCCTTTTAACAGTTTTGTTGAGTAGAGATTTGCATTTCGAGGTTCTGAAATTGTCCAAATGATTCTATTGAAAGGGTATGGGGTTTAAAAACACAGTGGAGCCCATTCAGTATCACCCCATGACATTACAAGGTGGAACAATGTTTTCAGCTTGAGAGAAGAAATCAACTCGAGTTTGTGCGTTAAACGTACAACTCCAGCTCTGTTTGTGGTGAAGAAACAACATTTTAATAAGACAGATCGGAAAAGAGCACGGTACGAGCGCTTTTGTGTCCCCGAACCAGGAAGTGAAGCATGTGTTGTTAGCATGCTAGTTGTCCTTTTTGATATTGTGAGGGTAAAACTCCGCTCTGGCTTATGAAAGTTGCGAAAAGTGCTCATAAAGTCCACACTTTATGAGCAGCGCTATAGGAATAAGGTAGAAAAATGGGGTAATTTTGTGTTTTTTCGCGTTTTAAGGCAGTAAAAATCAGGTGCAGATACTTTTTTGGATAACCCGTTCCAACAGCCAAACTGGATAACTTTGGAGTACTGCAAACAGTTTTGTAGTTTTGTGTTTTTTGTGTTTTTAAGACAGTAAAAATCAGGTGCAGATCCTTTTTTGGATCACCTTCTTGAACAGACAAAAGCAGAAATATAAAAATGGTATTCTTGTTACCGGCTACAGAGTTTTGTCCTGAAAAAAGTCCATTCTTGCTCTGCTTTTCCCTCTCTGTAAGAACGTACAACTCCAGGTCTGTTTGCGATGAGGAAAGTAAGTGAAGCATGTGTTGTTAGCATGCTAGTTGTCCTTTTTGATAATGTGAGGGTAAAACTCCGCTCTGGCTTATGAAAGTTGCGAAAAGTGCTCATAAAGTCCACACTTTATGAGCAGCGCTATAGGAATAAGGTAGAAAAATGGGGTAATTTTGTGTTTTTTCGCGTTTTAAGGCAGTAAAAATCAGGTGCAGATACTTTTTTGGATAAACAGACAAATGGAATCACTTTGGAGCACTGCAAACAGTTTTGTAGTTTTGTGTTTTTTGTGTTTTTAAGACAGTAAAAATCAGGTGCAGATACTTTTTTGGATAAACAGACAAATGGAATCACTTTGGAGCACTGCAAACAGTTTTGTAGTTTTGTGTTTTTTGTGTTTTTAAGACAGTAAAAATCAGGTGCAGATACTTTTTTGGATAAACAGACAAATGGAATCACTTTGGAGCACTGCAAACAGTTTTGTAGTTTTGTGTTTTTTGTGTTTTTAAGACAGTAAAAATCAGGTGCAGATACTTTTTTGGATAAACAGACAAATGGAATCACTTTGGAGCACTGCAAACAGTTTTGTAGTTTTGTGTTTTTTGTGTTTTTAAGACAGTAAAAATCAGGTGCAGATACTTTTTTGGATAAACAGACAAATGGAATCACTTTGGAGCACTGCAAACAGTTTTGTAGTTTTGTGTTTTTTGTGTTTTTAAGACAGTAAAAATCAGGTGCAGATACTTTTTTGGATAAACAGACAAATGGAATCACTTTGGAGCACTGCAAACAGTTTTGTAGTTTTGTGTTTTTTGTGTTTTTAAGACAGTAAAAATCAGGTGCAGATACTTTTTTGGATAAACAGACAAATGGAATCACTTTGGAGCACTGCAAACAGTTTTGTAGTTTTGTGTTTTTTGTGTTTTTAAGACAGTAAAAATCAGGTGCAGATCCTTTTTTGGATCACCTTCTTGAACAGACAAAAGCAGAAATATAAAAATGGTACTGGCTACAGAGTTTTGTCCTGAAAAAAAGTCCATTCTTGCTCTACTTTTCCCTCTGTGTAAGAACGTACAACTCCAGGTGTGTTTGTGATGAGGAAACAATATTTTAATAACACAGTTCGTAAAATAGAGCGGTACGAGCGCTTTTGTGTCCGCGAACCAGGAAGTGAAGCATGTGTTCTTAGCATGCTAGTTGTCCTCTTTGATAATGTGAGGGTAAAACTCCGCTCTGGCTTCTGAAAGTTGCGAAAAGTGCTCATAAAGTCAACACTTTATGTGTTTGCGTTTTTAAGACAGTAAAAATCAGGTGCAGATACTTTTTTGGATAATCCGTTTCAACAGCCAAACTGGATAACTTTGGAGTACTGCAAACAGTAGTGTAGTTTTGTGTTTTTTGAGTTTTTAAGACAGTAAAAATCAGGTGCAGATCCTTTTTTGGATAAACAGACAAATGGAATCACTTTAGAGCACTGCAAACAGTTTTGTAGTTTTGTGTTTTTTGAGTTTTTAAGACACAGATACTTTTTTGAATCACCTTCTTGAACAGACAAAAGTAGAAATATAAAAATCCTATTCTTGTTACCGGCTACAGAGTTTTGTCCTGAAAAAAGTCCATTCTTGCTGTGCTTTTCCCTCTGTGTAAGAAGTGAGAAACCCGATCCCACCTGCCTCCTGTTTGCCCTCCTCTCCCCCTTCTCTCTCTTTTTTCCTCCATCTTTCCCTCCTCCTCCTCCCCCTTTTCTCTCTTCACTCCCCCTCCTCTCTTTCCTCCATCCCCCCTTTCTCCTTCGCTGTCTCCTCTTCCTCCCCTCTTTCCCCCCCTCTCCCCCTGAAGGCTGCCCCTCTGCTGTCGGCCTCGGGGCTGTTTATCTGGCGGGGGGCGCCCAGGGGGGACACGGCGGTATGGTTTGTTCGTTTTCATCAACAATGGACCTCAGTCAGAGCTGACGGATTACTCCCAACATATGGTACCCACCTGTCTCTCCCTCTCTCTCTTTACTCTTCTTTTCTCTCTCTCTGTTTCTCCCTCTCTCCTCCCACACCCCACTCTCCTCTTTCTCTCTCTTCATCTACTCTTTTTTCCCCCATTTATCTAATTTTTCTTATTCTCTCTCACTTCTCCCCCTTATCTTTCCCACTCTCCTTCTCTCTTTTCGCTCTCTTCATTCTCTCTCCCACCCACTTTCTCTCTCTCCCGCTCTCTCCATTTCTCCCTCCTCTCTCTCTCTCTTTCTGTGCATGTTTAGCTTTTCGTTTGTCTTCTCTTCACCCAAACAGGCCGGGAGGATTAGAGCCCAGATTTATCACATATAGACCTGTTTGCT